>JARBWK010002682.1:0-14363 GCA_030556195.1 Anolis apletophallus | reverse complement strand
CAGCCCAAAACTACGCACCAGCTGGGCAGGTGGTCGCATATAGATGTTAAATAAGAGGGGGAGAGAATAGCCCCTGAGAAACCCCGCAAAGAAGCGGGAATCCCCGGAGACATCCTTGCCCCTCCTCACTCGTTGTAGCCGGTTCCAGAGGAAGGAGGTCACCCAATTAAGGGCTGTTCCCCTAACTCCGGCCCTGGCAAGGCGGTGAGTCAATAGATCATAATCGACTGTATCAAACGCCGCTGTGAGGTCCAATAACACGAGCAGCGCCGATCCGCCCTGATCCAGCTGGCAGCGCAACTCATCCGAGATGGAGACCAGGACCGTCTCCGTCCCATGCCCCGGACGGAAGCCGGACTGGAAGGGGTCTAGCCAAGCTGCGTCATCTAGGAAGGGCTGCAACTGCTCCATTGCCGCCTTCTCAATTACCTTGCCCAGGAACGATAAATTCGAAACCGGGCGGTAGTTGGAGGGGACCGTTGGATCTAATCCCGGCTTCTTCAACAATGGAGAGACCACCGCCTCTTTAAACCCTCTGGAAATACTCCCTGGGCTAGGGAAGTATTAATTATATTCAACAGAGGGTCTCGTAATCCTTCAGGCTGGCTTTCACCAGCCAGGAGGGCACGGATCAAGGGAACAGGTGGTCGGGCGAGCTGCAGCAATAATCCTATCGACAGCTTCTGCATCCAGTGGCGTGAACCGGTCGAAGGTGGGCCCGGCAAGAGGCCACGGAGTCTCAAGTTCACTAACTGTATCAATCGTGGCCGGAAGGTCCCGGCGGAGGGCCAAGATCTTGTCTGCAAAATAGCTCTGAAAGCCTTGGCAGTGAGGGCCTGATTATCACCGTTTGGGATGGTAGGGACCATCGTCAGAGACCTAATTATCTTGAACAATTGTGCTGGGCGTGAGCTCGCAGACGCAATCAAGGTAGCGTAGTACGATTTCTTGATTGTATACTGTATACTGCCATGTATACTGTATGTACATTGTAAGCCGCCCTGAGTCCCCTGCGGGTTGAGAAGGGCGCAATATAAATTATGTAAATAAATAAAAATACGAGGTGGGAGACTTGCGCTAACGAGTCTCATCAAGGTATATGAGTTCTGTGTGGGAAGTCTGTCCCAATTCTATCATTGGTGGGGTTCAGAATTCTCTTTGATTGTAGGTGAACTATAATTCCCAGCAACTACAACTCCCAAATGTCAAGGTCTATTTCCCCCAAACTCCACCAGTGTTCACATTTGGGCATATTGAGTATTTGTGCCATGACAGGTCAAGATTCATCATTGTTTGAGTCCACATAGAAGTTCTGTGTGCCAAGTTTGGTTCAATTCCATCCTTGATGGAGTTCACAATGCTCTTTGATTGTAGGTGAACCCCAGCAACTACAACTCCCAAATGACAAAATCAATCCCACCCCCCCAAACTCCACCAGTATTCAAATTTGGGCATATTGGGGATTTGTGCCTAAATTTGAATACTGGTGGAGTTTGGGGGGGTGGGATTGATTTTGGTCCAGTGAATGAAAATACATCCTGGATATCACATATATACAATATAATTCATAACAGTAGCAAAATTACAGTTATGAAGTAGCATCAAAAATCATTTTATGGTTGGGTGCCACCACAACATGAGGAACTATATTAAGAGATCACGGTATTAGGAAGGTCGAGAATCACTGGTCTAAAGGTTTGTGAAGGAACATAAAAGACAGGCATTAAGTCACCACAACGTCCCTGATTTAGCTTGGGGTGGGTGTAGTGTGATAGTTAAGGGAACATTTTAGCTCACATAGGAATAGCTTCCTTATGAAACAAAGTCATAACAGACATCAATTCAATAAGAGCCAAATCAGCTTCTAAAGCAGGCATGGGGCAACTTGGGCCCTCCAGGTGTTTTGGACTCCAACTCCCTAATACCTAACAGCCTACCGGCTGTTAGGAATTGTAGGAGTTGGAGTCCAAAACACCTGGAGGGCCCAAGTTGGGCCCATGACTATCCTAAACCCTCCGTTCTATCTTCAGGCAATTTTGGATATAGGAAAACACAAAACACCAGATTCCGAACGACTTCTTGCAGTTGTTGTGCCGTCAAGGATGGGTTGACTTCTGCCAGTCACCGATCCCAAAAGCATTTGGGGTAGATAACATCGTCTGGTTCAGTTACAATTAACTGAATCAGACTGCCTTCTGTTGTAAAAACAAACAAACAAACAAAACACTGGCCCAGACTGAACCCTTGAGCCCTGTTCTCCCTGCAATTTTGCAAAGAAAAACATGCCTCAGCATGTTCCCTCATCATCTGTTTATCTTTTTATTTATTTATTTATTTATTCTTCGGGCTTCTATGCCGCCGACTCCCTGAGGCTCGCGGCGGCTCACAGGAACCGAAGGTACAACTACACACAAGCAATGCGATAAACATCTAAAACAATTAAAACAGTTAAAACAGCAAAATACAAAACCCCCAGGTACAGTTCAGAAATTAGACAACGTGACACCCCAGGACAGCGGCTAAAGCGGAACATGGGCAGGACCTACTCACCGAAGGCCTGCTTAAACAAATAAGTTTTGCAGGCGCGTCTAAATGGGACCAGGTCCTTTATAGCCCGTTCCAGCCGGGAGGGCGTTCCACAGCGTAGGGGCTATAACGGAGAACGCCCTCCGAGTAGATGTCAGTTTAGCCGATTTTAGCCGAGGGTATCTCTAACAAATTAGCATCCTCGGAGCGTAGTGATCTCGGGGGGACAGTGTGGGGTGAGTCGGTCCCTCAAGTACGCTGGCCCCAGGCCATGCAAGGCCTTAAAGGTAAGAACCAACACCTTGAAGGAGATCCGGTGCTCGATTGGGAGCCAGTGCAGATCCTGCAAAACAGGTGTGATGTGGCGGCCTGCTGGGGTTCCAGACAGGAGCCGGGCGGCAGTGTTCTGCACCAGCTTGAGCTTCGGGTCGCCGACAAAGGAAGGCCAACGTAAAAGCGTTACAGTAATCCAGCCTTGAGATGACCGTAGCTTGGATCACCGTGGCCAGGTCATTCCGGGAGATATAGGGGCCAGCCTCCGAGCCTGTCGCAGATGAAAAAGCAACCTTGCTGACCGCGGAGACCTGGGCCTCCATGGTCAGCTGGGAGTCCAGATGGACCCCAGGCTCTTAACGGAAGGCGATGGGCATAGCGCCACACCGTCCAGGGTCGGAAGCTGGACACCTACACCACCCGAGCGGCCCGACCACAAGATCTCCGTCTTCGCCGGATTCACCCTCAACCTACTGGCACGCAGCCATCCAGTAAACGGCCTCGAGGCAGTGTTGGAAATTATCGGGGATGGATCCCGGCCTGCCCTCCACCCTCAGAATGAGCTGGGTGTCGTCAGCGTACTGGTGGCACACCAGCCCATAACTCGCACCAGCTGTGCAAGCGGCTGCATGTAGATGTTAAATAACAGAGGGGAGAGGATGGCCCCTTGGCGGAACTCCACAAACTAATGAGGAGCCCTCGACCACCTCGCCCCTCCTCACACGCTGAGACCGCTGGTGGAGGAAGGAGGTCAGCTATTTAAGAGCTGTCCCCCTCACATTAGAAAGGACCAGATTACTGAGATCCAATAAATGTTCCTCCGGCTGACGAGTCTAAACTTCCTTTTACATTGCAATTTGGTTCTTTCACATTGAGCATCCTAGGATAGACACTTCTTTACTTATTTATTTACTTTATTTCTACCCTGCCCATATCAGCCCAAAGGTGACTCAGGGCGGCAAACAAGTCGGCACAATTCGATGCCCTACATATAATACATACATTAACAAGTAAAAACATCTCAAAACATTAAAAGCATAAAATCAACAAGCAATAAGAATTTTTAAAAAAACTATATCTTCATGTTCAGTCCTGATCCGTTCCATCGTCACAGCTGTTCCTAGATCATTTCCGATTCAAGTTTGTCTAAACCAGGGCTGTCCAACTTCTACGGGCCCAAGGGCTGGAATTCCGGTCACTGATCACCTGGGGGGGCGAAGGGTCTGCCTCCGCCCCGCCCCCCCCGGCTCTGCCCCTCCCGGCTCCCATGTACTTACAATTGACCTTGAGTTGTGGAGTTGTAGTTCACCTCCATCCAGAGAGCACTGTGGACTCAAATAATGATGGATCTGGACCAAACTGGGCATGAATACTCAATATACCCAAATGGGAACACTGGTGGATTTGGGGGAATGTTTCCTAATACCTTTGAGTTATTTGAGTCCACACTCAAATTGGGACACACCAAAAAAAACCCAAACAACTCAATGCAGTCGCAGGGGCTTGATGGGGCCTCCTTTCCCAGAGGCGGGTGGAGGAGGCCCAAAGAGCTCCCTCCCTCCCTCAAGGGAAAACAAGCCGCGGGGGCAGGTGCAAAGGAAGCCACGTTGCGCCCTGCATGCGAGGGAAGGCAGCACAACAAGGGGGAGGGGCGCGGAGGAGGGGAAGGAAGCGTCGCCAAGGAAACCGCCGCTGAGGGACCCCTCCTCCCCCACCGTCCCGCTTTCACTCGAGCCAGGCTCTTACCCATACTGCGGGAGCTACGCCCCAGGACCGAAGCGCCAACGCCGCTGCCGTCCCCCAAAGAGCCCCGCTGGAGCCGAGGCCAAGCTCAGGCTGGGCGCGGCGGCTCTCGCATCCGCGGGGAGGGAAGCGAGGGCCGTCCACAGGAAGAGGACGGAGCCAGGAGGGGCTTTCCCTGCCTCCCTCCCCTCCTCCCTCCCTCTGACGGAATGGGGGCTGGCCTGGAAGCAGCCGCGAGGGAGGAGGCGCGCGCCCAGGCCGGCCGTAAATCCCGGGACCAGAGATTTCGGCAGCTATCGCGAGACTATGCAGCCACAGATTGATTTCGACCTCCTCGAAATCCGTCTGTGGCTGGCGTAGTCTCGCGATGCTTGCCTAAACCCGGAAGTAGGTATTTTTTAATTTTATTTTTTATTTGTATTTTATTAAAACAAGTTAGGGGGCCGTAGGGAAGGGGCTCGGGGGCCGTGTACGGCCCCAGGACCACCTGTTGGACAGCCCTGGTCTAAACTATACTGCAGTTCCGAAGGCTTGCTCAGTTTTTTGTCAGTTATTTATTTATTTGTTTGTTTGTTTGATTTTATATTCCGCTCCTCCCTGCAGGCTCGGGGCGGTTCACACAATATAAATAAAAACAACAGAGTGCATAAAATGTTAAAATTACATAAAATTCGTACAGACAATGATCGGCAGGCAGATTGAATTTCCGGGTTTCAATTAAAGGCACGTCTGAAGAGAACGGTCTTTCCGAAAGGTCAGTAGGGAGGGGGCCGATCTAATATCCCTAGGTAGGGAGTTCTGCTGTGAATTGAGTAAATCCTCTAACAGGCCTTTTATGCCATTAATAATCATAGAAACCTGGAGTTGGAAGACACCTCGTGGGCCATGCAGTCCAACTCCATTCTGTCAAGGAGCAGGAAAATCACATACAGAGGTACTCCTGATCAGTCATAAGGCCGAAGAGGGTATAGGGTTACAGCCTGTGTTCGAGGGGGTTACCTTTCCTTGAAGACTTAGATTTGCAGCCTGGGAGTGATCCTGGACTCATCGCTGAGCCTGGAACCCCAGGTCTCAGCAGTGGCCGGGAGAGCTTTTGCACAATTAAAACTGCTGCACCTGTTCCTTGGGAAGTCTGACTTGGCCACGGTGGTCCACGCTCTTGTTACATCCCGAGTAGACTACTGCAATGCTCTCTACGTGGGGCTGCCTTTGAAAACTACTCGGAAGCTCCAATTAAAACAACGGTCGGCAACCAGGTTACTAACAGGAGCGGCGTTCGGGGGGCGAAGTACTCCTCTGTTGCGCCAGCTCCAGTGGCTGCCGATTAGCTTCCGGGCATAATTCAAAGTGCTGGTGTTAACCCTTAAAGCCCTAAACAGCTCTGGTCCAGTTTACCTGTCCGAACGTAGCTCCTGCTATGAACCATCACGCAGCTTAAGATCGTCAGGAGAGGCCCTGCTCTCAATCCTGTCACTCTCGAAAACGCGGTTGGTGGGGACGAGAGACAGGGCCTTCTCAGCAGTAGCCCCCCGTCTGTGGAACTCCCTCCCTAAGGACATCAGGTTAGCCACCTCCCTCCTGTCCTTTAGGAGACAACTAAAGACCTGGCTGTGGGCCCAGGCGTTTGACTAAAGGTACTGACTATTGGACACTGGCAGCTGGACTTGAATTTTGTGATATGACAATACTGGAATTACTTAGCTGCACTCTAGTTTAGCGGCATGTTATTATGTATGGTAATGAATTTTTAGTGAATTTTTAATGATGATTTTATGTTTTGTATTAATTGTTTTTATTGATTGTATTCTTGTTTAGCATCATGGATGCATTTGTGAAGCCGTCCTGAGTCCCGTCCCCCGTTCCCCCCCCCCCCGGTGGGATAAGGGTGGGGTAGAAATGAGGATAATAAATAAATAATAAAATTGAGAAATTTTGCTGCAGGATTTTTGGTTTTTGCAGCCACCGGATCAAGTCACCACAGAACTACCCAGCCATAACCTAAACCAGTGTTTTTCAACCTTTTTTGAGCCGCGGCACATTTTTTACATTTACCAAATCCTGGGGCACACCACCAACCAAAATGACACAAAATGACACTCTAACACAGTCATACATACAGTTAATATGTTTTTCAATGTATTTATACACTCAGTGTGAAACCTGGGCCTGTTTTTATGAACACAACATATATATGACTTCCTCTCACATATTTATACATGGCTATCATGTCTTCTCTCAGCCTTCTCTTCTTCAGCTCTTCAAGCCGCTCCTCACAGGGCTTGTTCTCCAGACCTTTGTGAAATTTCACCCTGAGTGAAACTGGCTTCCAGTTAACTATGGAGGTGAAGAAGCTGTTCTAAACAGTTCCCGGGGCTCTCGAAAAATCCAAAAAAGTAAAAAAAAAAAATTCCAAGTGGAGAGGCTCAATTTGTTTCTTGGAAACTTGTGAGGGGCTGCTAGGGGGGAGAGTGCCAATTTCCCACGGCACACCTGATGATCGCTCACGGCACACTAGTGTGCTGCGGTACACTGGTTGGGAAACACTGACCTAAGCCATATCTATCTTGATTACTGGACAGCCATTTTGAGGGGTGCACCAGAATCAGAACACTGATTATTTCAAACCACTGGAAATCTAGAATGAACGCCGAAAGCTTTATGATAGCCAGAGATTGGAAATATTTTGTCTCTGAAGAAAAGTACCACCTCCCCATAGTTTTTCCTGCGGTTGAGTACAGAGCACAATGTATTAACCCAGGCATCTTTGCAATTTCCACCAAATTACAAAACTTGATATGGATTCAGGGAGCTAGAAGCACAGTATTATTTCTTCAAAGCATTAAAGGACGCCACTCCCTTTAAGTGTTGACTTTCAAAGGACTCACCAGCTGATCTGTTATCCATTTCCCTTCCATAGCTTTTAATAACCTACAAGAGATGGGGAAAGGAAGAGAGAATTAACTGACAAGCAGAATCGCACCCTTGTCGAGTATCAGGGTCAGAAAGACGATCTCCTACCGAATCAGCACTTACTGGGACTGGAATTCATGCTGCTTGTTCGAAGGTGTTTCAATCTCTTTTCTTTTCAGAAAACCTGGGGGAAATAAGTGGAGTTATGAAGTTATATTTGAGAATCCAGCTACTAAGACAGACTCTGTTGGCGGGTTCAAACTTGTATTTTTAAAAAATCTCCGTATATATCTTTTGAGAATTGTAGGTGTTTAATGATGGTATTATTCTTGAGAAACATCCTGTGTGATGAAGTTTCCACATAAATTTGATAAGTGTCTTAGTTCAAATTATCTATCTATCTATCTATGTATATAATAAAAGTCACATGCTGAAAAAGCGAGCACCCCTGGTCTACACCATTTTTGCGAATACCAACGACCCACACAATTCACCACCGTATCTCCATTTATAGCAGGGCTGTCCAATAGGCGGTCCTGGGGCCGTACACGGCCCCCTAACTTGTTTTAATAAAATACAAATTAAAAATAAAAATGAAAATAAAATAAAAATACTTACTTCCGGGTTTAGGCAAGCATCGCGAGACTACGCCAGCCACAGACAGGATTTCGAGGGAGGTCAAAATCCCGTCTGTGGCTGCGTAGTCTCGCGATAGCTGCCGAAATCTCGGGTCCCGCGGGATTTGCGGCCGGCCTGGGCGCGCGCTTCCTCCTCCCTCGCGGCTGCTTCCAGGCCAGCCCCCATTACGTCAGAGAGAGGGAGGAGGGGAGTGAAGCAGGGAAAGCCCCTCCTGGCTCCGTCCTCTTCCTGTGGAGAGCCCTCGCTTCCCGCCCCACGGATGTGAGAGGCGCTGCGCCCGGCCTGAGCTTGGCCTCGGCTCCAGCAGGGCTCTTCGGGAATGGCGTTGGCGCTTTGGCCCTGTGGCGGGGCTCCCGCAGTATGGGTAAGGAAGGGCCTGGCTCAAATCAATCAATCTAAAAACAGTGGGACATTGGGTGAGGGGGGGAGGGGTCCCTCAGCGGCGGTTTCCTTGGCGACGCTTTCTTCCCCTCCTCCGTGCCACCTCCCCCTTGTTGTGCTGCCTTCCCTCGTGTGAAGGGCGCAACATGGCTTCCTTTGCGCCTGCCCCCGTGGCTTGTTTTCCCTTCAGGGAGGGAGGGAGCTCTTTGGGCCTCCCCCACCCGCCTCTGGGAAAGGAGGCCCCATCAAGCCCCTGCGACGGCATTGAGGTGTTTGGTTTTTTTGGTGTGTCCCAATTTGAGTGTGGACTCAAATAACTCGAAGGTATTAGGAAACATTCCCCAAATCCACCAGTGGTCCCATTTGGGTATATTGAGTATTCATGCCAAGTTTGGTCCAGATCCATCATTATTTGAGTCCACGGTGCTCTCTGGATGGAGGTGAACTACAACTCCACAACTCAAGGTCAATTGTAAGTAAATTGGAGCTGGGGAGGGGGCGGAGCTGGGAGAGGGCCAGAGCCGGAGCCGTGGGAGGGGGCGGAGCCGGGGCGGAGGCAGACCCTTCGGCCCCCCAGGTGATCAGTGACCGGAATTCCGACCCTTGGGCCTATAGAAGTTGGACAGCCCTGATTTATAGCATTCAGCTGAACTGAAAGCAGAAACGGTAGGAAGTCTTGCTGGCCCATTTCAGGTCAATTTTTGAACTATTGTGAAGGTGGTTTTGATCTAATTCAGCCAGGCATCTCGTATGTTTTTAAGACCACAGTCTCACACTCACTGGATCCAACTCCAGTTATGCTTTACGAGCCACTGTTGATTGATATATTTAAACAGAGCTTAAATGTCCATCTCTGAGGTAGCACTACATTTTTGCACTGGAAGGGGGTTGGAGTACGCGACTGATGGAAAATGTCTCTTACAACTTTATAATCCTATTATTCGTAACTATGAAGAGATTCTGAAGATGAATTCTTGCCATAGACTGTTTAATATCTTCATCAATAAGGCATTGGGGTTCTGGGGTAAAAAGGCCCAGTGCAAAGATTGAAATCAGCCCCTTGATTTAGAGGGAAAAAATGAGGTTATTTAAAAGCCAGCCATGTTTAATGAAGCTCAAAAACAAAGTTCCGTATTTTCCGGCATATAAGACAACTGGGCATATAAGACGACGTCCAACTTTTCCAGTTAACATATAGAGTTTGGGATACCCCTCTGTTGCGCCAGCTCCACTGGCTGCCAACCTGCTACTGGGCACAATTCAAAGTGCTGGCTTTAGCCTTTAAAACCCTAAACGGTTCTAGTCCAACTTACCGGTCCAAACGCATCTCTCCCTATGAACCTCCGAGATGTTTAAGATCATCTGAGAGGCCCTGCTCTCGGTCCCGCCCTCTTCGCAGGCGCGATTGGCGGGGATGAGAGACAGGGCTTTTTCAGTGGTGGCCCCTCGGCTTTGGAACGCTCTTCCTAGTGATATCCGATCTGCCCTCTCCCTCTTGACATTTCGCAAGAAACTTAAGACCTGTCTGTTTGAGCAGGCATTTGCAGATGAAGCAAAATTACCAGATTTTGACCATAAGACGCAGTTTTTTTTCCTCCCAAAGGAGGAAGAACAATCAGCTGCGTCTTATGGAGCGAATACACTAACATGGAGGGGGGGGGAGGCGCTGGAGCAGAGGGGGGGCGGCGATGTATTTACGCTATATTCGCGCCTCCGCGGCTCCCGCGGCTCCTGCGCATGCCCATACTCGCCGCCGTGTCGCTGCAGCCAGCCGGGCGCGCGGAGGAACGGGGCGGAAGAGGGGACTCGTGGGGCGGGCTCGCCGCCACGGACCCGAGGAGGAGGGGGGAGGCCACGAGGGCGGCCCCTCAAGGCGACGCAGCGGCAGCCGTAGCAGCAGCCGCAGCAGCAGAGGAAGGGCCGAAGCCAGAGGCGCATCTTCGTGACGCCAGGAAGATGCGCCTCTGCCGAGGAAGGGGAGGCGGCCGCGCGCTGTAAGGGGAGGCCCGAAAGAGAGGCCGCAGGGAGGGAGGGAAGGAGGAAGAGTTCCCTCCCTCCCTCCGGCCTCTTTCCGGGCGTTCTACAGCGCGCGCCCCCCCTTCCTCCTCGTCAGAGGCGCGACGGTGACGCCAGGAAGATGCGCCTGCCGAGGAGAGCCTCGCCGGCCGCACTCTGTAAGAACACTGTAAGCGCGCGGCCGGCGAGGCCCTCCTCCTCGGCATGACCACTGCCATTTTTGAGCTCCCCCCCACCATATGCGGCAACCACAGGTTCTCTGGATTGGAAGTTTCAGCACCCGCTTTATAAGATGACTCCCGCTGTATAAGACGACTCCTGACTTTTGAGATTTGCTTGTGTTAAAAAATAGTCTTATACGCCAGAAAATACAGTAACAATGGATGGAAAGGTATATAGACAATATCCTATTTAAACCATATTTTCTTCCTCTCTGTCCCGTGCAACCATATTTTCTTCCTCTCTGTCTCTGTTTCTTGCACTTTAAAATTTATTATCTAACTTGCTTGGGGACCCGGCAGTGCCCGGGTTATTTAAGAAAGGCATTGTGTGTCAAGGTTGGTTCCTATTAGATTTTTCTGTGGCTTGCAGTGGTCTCAGGAACTTAGTGAAGGTATTGCAAGTCCCATTGGCCATGGTCCACCCCCCTCCAAACAGCACCAGGGTGTTGAGTGGATCAAGGGGCTCTATGTGCTAATTTTGGTCTGTATTGGTCATTGGGTGAGGGTCGCATTGTGAAGTGGGCCATTGGGCCCCTGTGTGCAAAGTTTGGTCCTGATCCGTCACTGCTGTGGGCCGCAGTGTCTGACTGCCTGAGGCTTTTCCTTTTCCCTCTGAGTCATCTTAGAATGTTGGAATGGGGATGGCCAATCAGAGTCCTTTATGCAAATACCATTTCAGTGGCAACTTATCCCCTCTGTCTGGGGCCGTAGAATGTTTGAGTTCTGAGGCTGGCCAATCAGAGTCCTTTATGCAAATAATCCCACTGTCACATATGCCTTGGTACCTCCCAGAAAATGAACATTCCATTTCCAACGGAAAAACTGTCTTTTGGCTAACTCAAGCATTCAGTTGTATTCTGTTTTACGGGCCAATCAGAGTTCCTTTATGCAAATTGTCTCTCAGTGGCAACCAATGCCCTCTGTCTGGTGCCTTAGAGTGTTGGAAGCTGACGAATCAGAGTCCTTTATGCAAATAATCTGGTGCCTTAGAGTGTCGGTGTTCTGAGGCTAGCCAATCAGTGTCGTTTATGCAAATAATCCCACAGTGGCAACCAATCGAAACGCTGGCACATATTCCTCTCTGCACACCACCGCACCGCCGCAAACACTGACTTTTATTATGTAGATAGATAGATGATGCTTCTCCATCAAGAGAAATCCCTGCCTTATATTTTGTTAGCATTTTCAGGTTGGTCATCTGTAGTAAAGCAAACATTGATGGGAGAAGTTGTAGAAAAATCCACTCAACAACAAAACAAATATGCCTTTTAACAGAGCAGCATATTAGCAACATGATCCAAAATACACAAATCCTTTTACACAACAGGCTTTAGTGTGTACAAACCAAAAAAATGGTTTTTTAAAATCAATCCAGGAGCAGGTTGCGTTTCAGCTGTCAAACACTTGAGTAATCCCAGCAGGTTACACAAGAGGCGACCCTGAAGTGTTCATCTACTAGTCATCCATGATACACCCGTGTGATTCAAAGCCAATACTAAAAGCGGTCTTTTTGGCAAAACAGCTTCTTTGTCTTCTGAACTGAAGACAATCTTCTAGACCTGTTGGGTGATTAAACCTCACAACTGAACACTCACAGGTGTTGCAAATTTTCCTCTCCCAAAAGCAGAAACGTGCCAAGCTGAAAGAACTGATTGAAAAATGTGGCGTAACAGGTAAGGCACGTGACCTACACAAAAGCCCAACACAGCTGTCAGAACCTGCACAAAAGCCACGAGAATAGAGTTTCTGTTTGCCAGAGGAGGCGACACCTGGTTGACATTTCTTGCTTATCAATAGACCTACTGATTGGAAAAAAAAAAAGCAATTGACGTCAGCTGGATTTATTGACAACACAGTTGGCACCCAACCATTTTAGGCTTGACTTTTGCAGATTTAATCTGTATACCTTAATAAAACGGAATGTTTGTATGTATGTCTGCAGAGGGCGGAAGGGCAGAAATATGGCAGCGTTCTGATTGGCAGCCACTTTCACAGGCCACACCGACCAGCACGGGTGATGGACCTGCACCAAATTTGGTACACATAACCCCCCTAACCCCCTTTACGTCCTGGTGCGGTTTGGGGGGCATGACCCACGGATTATGGGATTTGTAGTACTTTCTAACACTTTGGTTCCCACAGACCACTGAGGCCACCAAAAAGGACCAATACAGACCACGCTTAGCACACACAGCCCCCATGACCCACTCTACGTCCTGGTGCAGTTCGGAGGAGGGTGGACCATGGATGATGGGACTTGAAGTACCTCTACTCACTTCCCAAGTCCGCTGCAACCCTCATCCAATCACTGATCGAGACCAAACTTGGCAAACATAACCCCCACGGCTGCCTTCATGTCCTGGTGAGGTTTGGGGGAGGACTGACAATGGATGATGGCATTTGTAGTACTTTCACACCCTCTGTTCCCACAAACCACTGTGGCCCCCAACAAACACTGATAAAGACCACACTTGGCACACAGAGCCCCAGTGACCCACTCTACATCCTACAGAAGTTTGGAGGGGGGCAGAACCTGGATGATGGGTCTTTCAGTGCCTTCACTCACTTTCCAAGACTGTTACAAACCTAATCCAATGACTGCTCAACACCAAACCTGGCACACAGAGCCCTCATGACCCACTCTAAGTCCTGGTGCAGATTGGAGTAGGGTGGACCATGGATGATGGGACTTGAAGTATCTCTAGTTATCTATAAAATGTTCCCTCCAGGAATCTCTAGTCCTTCAGGGTGACATCACAGTCAACTTTCTGCAGTCACACTAGAAGTCCTAGAAATTTATAGAGAGGACGTTTTAAATCAAACTTGTGAGCAGTCAAAACTGGAAATGTGAAGGGATGAGTACACTGATTTCTTTTAAGGCTTTGAGAATCCAACCTGTGAATGCTTATTCAGAAGCATGCCTTACTATTTTTAACAGAGCTTGTTCTTCGACACCCTCAAGTCAACTCTGACATGTCCTAAGGATGGGGTTTGTTTTGGTTTTTTTTGCAAGATTTATGCAGAAAGTTTATCACCATTTTCTCCTGATCCTAACTGCTAACCCAGTGGGTTTTTACAGCAGAGACGGGACAAGAATCCTGGTCTTTCCATGGATCTAAAGTCAACTTCATTACACCACACTTGCTCTCACCCTTAGGATTTGCTTTTTATTTTGCCAAGATTTGGACTTTGCTACTGAATCCCTTTGCGGCCGAGTGTGACTTGCCTATGTTCAGCCAGTGGGCTTCTATGGCTACGTGGAGATTGGGACCCTGGTCATTCAAATGGTTACACCAGTGTTTCCCAACCTTTTTTGAGCCGCGGCACACTTTTTACATTTGCAAAATCCTGGGGCACACCACCAACCAAAATGACACAAAATGACACTCTAACACAGTCATACATATAGTGGCTTAAAAAAGGTTGAAAAACACTGGAATAGAGCATGGGAGCATGACTTTCCCGGATCTAGGCACTAGACTCCTATTTATGCAGGCCAAAATCTCATTGTCTTCTTGGCCACCGCCAAGCTCATGTTCACCTTCCTGTCCACAAGGATTCTAAGATCTTTTTCACACACACTGCTGTCGAGCCAGGCCTCCCCCATCTTTGCATGTCATATTACTTCAACATACACATGTGGAAGATTGCCTA
>JARBWK010002681.1:0-14365 GCA_030556195.1 Anolis apletophallus | reverse complement strand
CTGCGTTACCTGTTTTAAAGATCATAACTCTGGGAGCAAGAACTGTATGGGAAAATCTGGGAAATTGCTGGGGATCTCCCTGTATGTACAGTGTGGCTTCATAAGTTTTCCCTTTGACCCCATGTAACCCTTCCCTTCCCTCCTTTTGTCATGAAAAGAAAGACTGCCTGTATTTGCTATTGTGTCAGCTGAGGGGAAATGTAACCAAATTCCCATTCCAAATCTTTTATGGATCACCATTGTTCATTGCATGAGCTTTACTGATGGAAATCTTGTTTTGGATCACCCAGGCCCTTGTCTTGGGCCCACATTCCATCAGCCTGAAGGAAGTATTAATCATCGGAGTTTAGTCCAATTAATTCATCCTCTGGGACCTGGACATGAAGTATTTGCTCACACAAAGGGAGCCACAGCTGGCCTCGAAACCCAGGTGTGCCCCAAGATAAGCCTTTTGTCACACAAGGGCCTGAGTGAATCCCTGTCATCAGGCCTCTTCCCCCTTTCCCCTTTCATTCTCAAGAATGACGCACCATCCCATTGATTGCATCACTCCCAGGTGTCACTTCAGGTCGTTTACCTGACCAGGACTCTTTTGTTTTATTCATATGCTATATTGACAGCGATTTCCGTCTAAGCTTCCCTTCCTGGAACTCCATATATGGCCACAGACTCCTGATTGGCTGGAGTGGCGAATGGGAGTAAGCGCCGATAGGCTCCCCAGAGCCGGTCAACACCCCATCCATCAGCTGATCTCTACGTTCCGACCAATCATCGACGGAGCCGGCCCAGAAGGGGGCAGGCGGGAAATTCAATTGTTTTGACAGTTCTGTAACCTTTAAAAACCAATGTTTTGAATGTACACGCATGCGTTCTTTGCGGGAATCAGGGTATTGCGGTTCGCATCCTCTCAGCTGAGCAGAATAAACAATTTCGTGGCATCTACCTTGCAGATTGGTGAGCATAATTGGGTCCAAGGGAGGCGGGTAGACTACGAGGGCCTAATCGCTCCTGGCTCGCCAGGTTAACTGAACCCTCGCGGGCTCTGCTCCGTGGTCGGTCCACAGGGCTTGTCCGGTTGTCAGAGCAGCCGGTCCGGGGAAGTGACGGTTGTTCGATAACATATACACTTACATGTAAATTGACATCTAAGTTCGGATAAAATTCTTTTCTTTGGATGACAACTACCAGAATTCCCCAGTCCAAAATGTTCAGCAGTCACTAAGGCCTTTCTACAATGACCATATAATTCAATTCAAAGCCAACTTGAGACAATGGTGGCCATGAAATATATGCCAGCAATGTGCACTTCTGCATACATATAAAGGTATACAATGCATTTACAAAAGTCACAGGAAACTCTGGGTTAAGCCAAAAACAAACAAATGGCTGCAGCCAGGTCCGTAGCCAGGATTTTGATTGGGGGGGGGGGGGGGCTAAGTCTGAGTGAGAGAGGATCTACCCTAGCAAACCTTTTGTATCATTATTCCAATACCCCCATGCATATGGGATATATTGAGCATGATGATCAGATCATGATGTGAATAAACATAAAGTTTGAATAATGTACCAGTAAGGCCTTCTTGTGGACCACCCTGAGAATTTTGAGGGGGGGCTAAAGCCCCTCAAGCCCCCTCCCCAGCTACATGCCTGGCTGCAGCAGATGCTAGTGCATCCCAGATCCAGGGCGAAATAAGCTCTGCAAAATGCAGAGCATTGTAGACACCCGACCCCGCTGAAGCACAGTAAAGAATTCTGAATGGGGGCTGCCAAAACATGCCCCAAGGACATGGCTGGTCAACAGGGGGCTAACCAACCCCTTTGGAAGGGAATTGATTAATTAATCTGAGATCAGATCCTGTGATATAGAGCAGTGTAGAAGGGGCCCCAGTGAAAAGGTTACTCCCAAACCAGTTCCAAGGTGGGTTGTAGCATCAAGATGGATTGTAGCATCACTCTAAGTCTGGAGGGTAGGAAAGTTCTTAGAGCTACAAAGCTTTTGAAAGGGACATAGATATATTTCATATTGAAATTTCTGAAATTGATATGAAAAAAGCATGGATGCTCAAATACCATTGCATACAACAGTGCAGCATATTAGCATAGTAATCAGCACATGGCAAAACCAATGCTTGCTTTTGGGATTTATTTTCAAATATTTAGAGCAATAGTTGGTTGAATCCATGATTCAGAAACTGTAGATAGGAATACATGTTGTGTGTATTGAATGAAATTGTATGATTGGTGTATGATTGGGGTCTGGCGAAGACTGAAGGCACTATTATGAGATTAAGGCCTGGAAAACTGCAAAAGGAGGTGAATTCATGAACTGCTAAACGGTGATAAAAAATTCTGATGAGAACTGCTGACATTGCTGACCTGTTAAACTGTGGTTAAAAACAACATTTTTACATAGTCAAAGGCAATAACCCTTTAGGATAAGGAAATCAAACAATGTTCCTTATGTTAAAAAGAAAAACCAGCATCTGACCGAAACGGATAGATAGAATGTAATGTGTGTAGTAATAGTATGACTCATGACAATCTTATTAAAGGGGATGTGAATAATCATTAGGGCTACTTCTGTACTGCCATATAAAATCCAGATTTTAACAGGATTATATGGTAGTGCACACTCATATAATCCAGTTCAAAGCAGATAATGTGGAATATCTACTTTGATAATCTGGATTATATTCTAGTATAGAAGAAGCCTTGAACTTCACTGAATGTATATAGCAAAGCATAATTCATACAAGAGGTTATTTTACACAGTGTGACAATATCGAGGGGCCCTTGCCACCAAGTATTGGCATCTTAAAGAGATGAGATGTCTCTAAAATGCCTGCCAGCCAATTTCCTCTTTGTAGCTTTGAAACATTTTTCATCCTCTAATCAGGTGAGGATTTAATGGCATCAAAAACAAAATACAGAGGCTTTGTGCTAATGCTTTTGTGCAGGAATCCATGCCTTTTCAAAAAAAAGTATGACGATCCACCCTCTGAAGCTGCATGCTAATACTAGACCTCTCTTCAAACTGTTGATACTGGAAAATGGGAAGTACAGGGAGACTGGGGATGCTTCTTGACAGTACCAAAATATGAGATTAATATGCAGGATAAACAAACTCAGAACCTCAGAGCAGGTCCATACACAGCCAAAAACAGAACCAAAACAGGTAAATGTAGACAATATACAGCTATATTCAAGTCTTATTTCAATCAGAAAGTTTAGCAATATAATGATAATCATTTTATAATTCAAAAAAGCCCACAATAAGAGGATCAGAAATTAAAAATCAAACATCAATCAACTGCAAATTTAGTGATGCATAATACATTGAGTATATCGAAACAGCATATATATGAACACGGGGTAATCACCAATACTCATAGTTCAAGATGGGAGGACCAACTGTAAAAGGTTCTCAAAGTTATGAGAGTCAAAGCGTCCTTGGATGGGAATAGTACCGCTACTCCTCAATAGGAAAAAAAAAGCCGCAACTCGGTGGGCGGCTGCAATTCAAACTGCATCTGGGTGCAACTGTGGTATCCCAGCCGTTCCAGCCAGGTGGGCACGGACAAACCCTGGGGGTGCCAAGCGGGCATGGACAGACCCCAGAGGTGCCAGGGGTGCCCGGGGTGCCATCTACCTTGGAACAGGATGGGGAAGATGGATAGCCTGATGGATATGATTCTACTGGTGAAAGCCTGCAATGGGATAACTCATGGCTGGAAGGTTTTGGAGAGGCCGAAGAATTCTCTGAAGATTTCATGGACACCGACTCCGGGTCAGACTATGAAAGGACAGGGGGTCATGGGTCTCAAGAGCGAGTCTTGACTCCCTTCCCAGAGGTATCTCTGGGAGAAAGAGAGTTGACCGGTTCCCATCCTGATAGTAATGCAGCTGACTATACTAACGAGAGGGAGTTGACCGGTTCCCATTCTGATAGCAACACAGATGGGCTCGCTAACGAGATGGAAATCAACAGAAGGAGGAGTATTGATACTACTAGGCGAAATTGGAGAAAGGAGGTGCGATGGACACACAAAAGTTAGATACTATAATTGGATGGGATTTTGGAAAGATTTTCAGATTTGAAGCTACGTCTGGAGAGGCCAGGGTTTTGGTCTCGGTGTTCCTGTTACCGCTGGGACAGTTTACCTTGCTTGCAAGCCTTGAGTCCTATGGGATTTAAGTCGGAGTGCCTTTGGACTAAAGAACAACCTTGCTATTTTCCGTGGATTATTTCCTGACTATCTTGAACACATTTTGGACAATTTCATGAACTATTTTTATTACGTTTGATCTTTATTATTTTGATTCTTCTTTTATTGTAAATAAAAAGTTATTATTCATAGACTGCCTTTGTGTGTGAACTAAGGGAGAATACAGTCTTGGCCTGAGTTGCGACAGCAACAAAGTTGTCGATGGCTGCTAGCCATTCTCCGACATAACCTGAATCGGGCCGTTTCATAATCACTTCCTCAGGGCCTGGACATTGCTGATATATAGGTGCCCTTACATATTCACGTTCTTAAAAATAAAATTAAATAATGCATTGAGATATAACCATTACGTATTGCTCCCTGTATTATCGGTACAAAAATAATCCATCATAACATTGCAATAAAATGGAGGGAGGACGGAAGACATCCACTGGAAGTTTTTTTTCCAAAAAAGTAAAATAACTCAATACAAATGTTGAGAGATTCCTATGTGTGCATATATGCATTAACACATAATGGTGGGAATATTTTTAACTGCCACCGGATCTTCCTCTTTCCCCAATTGCTTACTTAATATTATAAAGTTTAAAATAAGCACGGCTCTCCACTTCTCCTCTCTTAAAATAAGATGGAAATCAGCTGTGTCTCCATGGGAGCCCGAACAACTGATTAGCTATTTGGGGCTTTTAAAAACTGCCACAGGTGGGAACCAACCTCCAAGGGGATAAATAGGGAAATCCTGAACTTTACATGACTGCAGGGCCACACAGCCATGAGAAAATGGGGGGTTGCTTTGTTTTTTGCCCAGAACCAGGATAAAGGAAAACTTTTTTGTATCTGGTTTCCCTCAATTGCTGCAATTGAGTGCACATTTAGCACAAATGTCATATGGCCATCCCCCTTTTAACCCGTTTTCTCATGAATTATAAGTACTGTGTGAAGCTCTCTGTAACCTTTTTACCAACTTTTTGACACCAAAGAGAATTTCTCAGAGGCAGTCTCTGAACACTGAGCCTGTAAGCTCCAGGAATTGACTCTTTTAAAACAAGGGGAAACTACTGATAACCAAAAGGGGTTTTATTATATGACTTCTGCTGGTCACATGACTGGAGGTGTTTAAAGATAACGTCAGCTCTTTGGCTTAAAAATGGAAATTAGTACCACCCCCCAGAGTCAGACACTAGACTTAATGTCAGGGGAAACTTTTACCTTTTTACTAGTCACTTCTATTTTCATTTTTAGCTATGACTTGACTCACAACAGACATTATGGGATGAATACTGGCTTGTCATTGGTTGATCAGAAGAATTCATGATATGTCACATGCATAAAGATTTGTTTCAAATAAAATATTCTTCACTGCTCTCTTTGCTTGTGCATCCAGATGCTCTTAAAAACAATGGGGCCAAATTCCTATGTAAAGCAGGGAAAGGGAAGAGAAAATGTGGCTGAGTAGTCAAAGTTTTGTCAACTTCTTTTGCTTTCACTGTTATGCTCATATACCATTTCTGTCACCTTAATTGCCCAAAAAATGGCCTGTTAAGAGACATGGACATTTGTTCAGCTTGGGAGGCAAGGCAACTATTTAAAACTTCCTTGCCACCCAGCTGACAGCTGCTGATTATATATATTTTAAACACTCTCTGATGCTTTAACATGCCCATCATCCAGCTGATGGGGTTAGATTTCAAATGGCTTCCTGCTAGTGCCAGATGATGTACAGATGGCTTTTAAAGCACCAAATAGCATTTTAACAAAAGCAGAAAAAATGGACTTGACATATGGTTGATGGAGGGACTTTAGACGTCACTTTTCCCCATTCCATGTACAAATAATGTATGCCAAAACAGAGGACTGGTACCACTTTTATGAAAAATAAATCCGACTAACACCTTCAGTGTGTGTGGGGGTTGTTTTTTTTAAAAGAAAGCGGGAACTATCAATCTTCCAACTGCTACAAGATCAACCACGAGGAAGAGGCTAAGCTGTTTGGAATCACAACCTGAGTCATATGAGATATGTAAGAGCAGGTTCCTGTATATATACAGAGAGAGATACATTCATGCTATCACAACTATAAACAGGAGAATAAACAATACATCGTAATACAGGCATGGTGTTCCTGTAGCTGAGAAACATCAAAACCTCTCCTTGTTTGTTCTCCAAAGTCTTTAAGCCTATACCAGGTTACAGAGTCCAAAATGGTTTACTGAACAGAGTTTTCTTCCCTACAGGCCTATAATAGTTTGTCCTCTTCAAGCAGGACCTCTTCAAAAGTATGGTTCCATCACAGCCTTTTGCCACTACTTGGCTTTCTTCCTTTGATGCAAAGAAACCCTGTGGTTAACCTTTTCTTGTTCCCAGATTCTTCCATACAGATACCATCAGTGACTGATCAAGCCTTGCCTATGTTCATAAGTGATGGCTTCAAGATGTCCTCTGTTGATTGTCTGTCAAGCTTCTTGCAGTAGTTTCTAGCCTAGAGGTCCAGAGATATGTACTGAGCCCAGTGTCTCCCAACCCAGCAACATCATTTGAGAAACCACATTAATGATTCCTCCTTTCATCTCCTCACATTTAATTTATCCTCCTGGCTAGCTTTTCCAAGATATCCTAGTATAGCCACATTCTTTCTCAGCTGTTGTACATCTGCTGTAGGCTTATTTGATTTTAAAAATGGTTCGAAACTCGCTTCGGACATAGGGAGTACTGGTGGTTCAATTTGGAAATGAATTCCATTTTTTTTTGGAAAAAAACCCAGAACTTTTTAAAAATGTCCAAAACTTTGGAATACTTTGTTAATGCAAGATACACATGTGCAGTAGAAAAAAAATGCAGAGAAGGCGATACACTCACTGGAGGGCCTGCCATCACCTCCTCCTCCTTTGCATTAATAGCGATCCACCTTAAATCCAGCCCCATTCAACCCCCCAAGATGTCTTCCCCATTGGGTTTTCTTAAGACATTTCCAGCCCCGAAATTATACATGGAGGAGGAACCAAAAGGCAGTCTAATTCTTTAACAAGGTGGGAGACAAACTTCACTGAAAAGGCTGAGAGAAAGTGCGGACTGACTGGGGCCAGGCTTTGGGTGCCTTTTCACCTATCTTTGGCAATTTTGGCTCAAGGTGATATTTCCCAAAACTGGGGAAAGAAGGGAGGAAAGGAAAGGAAGGGAGGGAAGGAGGATAAAGAAAGGAAAGAGTAATGAAAAGAAGGAAAGAAAGTGAAGGAAAGGAAGAGATTGAATGAAGGAAATAAGAAAAAGAAATGAGTTAGGGAAAGAAGAAGTGAAGGGCAGGAAAGAAAGTGAAGGAAAGGAAGAAAGTGAATGAAAGAAGGAAAGGAAAGGAGAAAAGGATAGGAGTAAGGGAAGGGGAGGAGAGGAGAGGCAAGGAGGTGAAGGAAAGGAAGAAGGTGAAGGAAGGAAAGAAGGAAAAGAAAGGAAAGGATAAGGTGAAAGGGAGGTGAGGAAATAGAAGAGAAAGTGAAGGAATGAAGCAACTGCCGAGTTTCAGCCTTCTTCAATTCTCCTCCTCTTCCTCCTCTTCCTCCTCAGCTGTAAATGTGGAGGAAGAGGAGGAGGAGAAGGAGGAGGTGATGTGGCTGACCTGAATGGAAGAGCCCCTCAGTTAGGCTGAAACCTGGCCATTCCTTCTGCTAAGTGCCTTTAATAGATGCTTTTATCAGGTCTTCTTGAGGTAGCGTGGCTCATAGTACGTTTATTTTGTTTTTCATAGGGCCCTTCCACACAGCCATATAAGCCATAATATCAAGGCAGAAAATCCCACAATATCTGCTTTGAACTGGGTTATCTGAGTCCACATTGTCATATATTCCAGTCCAAACAGAAAATGTGGGATTTTAGGCCATCTAATCCAGCCTCCATCTTTCTGCCAGGCAGGAAGATAGAATTACTATTCTATTATTATACATCATCATCACAATCATCATTATTATACATTATTATTACTAATTATTATTATTAGACTGAGACAGTTGGAAGGGAACCCCGAAGGCCATCCAGTCCAGCCCCCTTCTTTCTGCCAGACAGGGAGATAGAATTACTGCAGGAGCAACAACAATAATGATAATAATAATTACAACAGTAAGTAAAGCTAATAACAGGCTCTCCCATCCTTTCTACTCCAAATTATTATTATTATTATTATTATTATAGACACTTGGGAAGTGTCTGGCATGTGATCCAATACAACAGCCAGCATAGTGATCTTGTTTGCCGTGTACTAATATGGTTGCGTTTCAGATAAGTAAAGCTTATGTCAGGTTCTCCGATGCTTTCTGCCCCATATAACAATATCAACAACAACAACAAGTCACGCTTATGGCAGGTTCTCCCTTTCTGCCAATAATAATAATAATAGAGTTCTGGAGCACAATACTCCTGACCTCACGATCATGTTAAAAAACAAAGTATGGATCATGAATGTTGTAATCCCAGGTGACAGCAGGATTGAAGAGAAACAACTATAAAAGGTGACACAATATGAGGATTTAAAGATTGAACTGTAAAGACTCTGGCACAAGCCAGTCAAGGTGGTCCCAGTGGTGATCGGCACACTGGGTGAAGTGCCTAAAGACTTTGGCCTGCACTTAAAAACAATCACCACTAACAAAATTACTATCTACCAGCTGCAGAAGGCCACCTTACTTGGATCTGCATGCATTATATGCCGATACATCACACAGTCCTAGACTTGGGAAGTGTCCGACATGTGATCCAATACAACAGCCAGCAGAGTGATCTAGAAGTGAGCATTTTACATCTGTACAAAAGTCACTCTACTGGCTGCCAAATTAGTTTTCAGGCAAAGTAAAAGGTGTTGGTTTGGACCTTTAAAGCCCTACATGGTTTGGGTCCAGGTTACCTACAGGATCACCTTCTCCCAACAGGATTTCTTCCCACTGAGGGGGAAAAAGCCAGCAACCCAGAATCCAGGCCTCTACATTCAAACAACAGGATTTCTTCCCACTGAGGGGGAAAATGCGCAATCAACATTCCCTCCCCACTTGGCTCTGTGAAAACAAAATGGATTCCTGTATTCTCCTCCCCCTCAGCTTTTTAGAAAACGGCTGCCTGCCATGCACCCTTTTAAAGTTACCAATAGCAGGCCATAACATTACAGGCCCCAAAATAGAGTTTAGGGCAAGATGGCCGACGAATGATGGGATTTGCATCCCAATTCACTTCCCAGAAAACATTGTAGCCCCTACAAATCCCCTTCTCCCAGATAGGCCCAAAAGAGGCATCCATCTTCCCTCTTCAACACAGTGTCAGTGAAAGGCAGCTTCTGACAGGATCTTTAGAACAGGCACTGTCACTCTACAAGGTAAGGCCCTACTTCCCTCAAAAGACACAAGAGAAAACAATAAATACCTTTCTCTAATGCCTTTTAATGCTTATATTAATAATTCTGGCCCAAAGCCCCCTCACCCAGCCTCATTGGACCTTACTGCTAATTCCATGCAGGCCTTTTCCATTTTTTTTTACTCTTTTCTGTTTTACACCGGTATACTTTCACAGGCCAGGGCGGATATGTGGCAGCCACTTTCACAGGCCACAGCAACCAGCGCGGGTGATGGACCTGCACCAAACTTGGTTCACATAACCCCCCTATGACATGACCCACGTATTATGGGATTTATAGTACTTTGCAAGACTTTGGTTCCCACAGACCACTGAGGCCACCAAAAAGGACCAATACAGACCACACTCAGCACACACAGCCCTCATGACCCACTCTACGTCCTGGTGCAGTTCGGAGGAGGGTGGGCCATGGATGATGGGACTTGAAGTGCCTCTAGTCACTTCCCAAGTCCACTGCAACCCCCATCCAATCACTGATTGAGACCAAACTTGCCATACATAACCCCCATGACTGCCTTCACGTCCTGGTGAGGTTTGGGGGAGGACTGACAATGGATGATGGGATTTGTAGTACTTTTACACCCCTCTGTTCCCACAGACCACTGGGGCCCCCCAACAAACACCGGAAAGTCCACACTTGGCACACAGAGCCCCAGTGACCCACTCTACATCCTACTGAAGTTTGGAGGGGGACCGACCATGGATGATGGGACTAGCAGTACCTTCCATCACTTACCAAGACTGCTACAAACCTAATCCAATGATTGATCAACACCAAATCTGGCACACAGAGCCCTCATGACCCACTCTACAGCCTGGTGCAGTTTACTGTGAGACGGACCACGGATGATGGGACTTGATGTACCTTCACTCACTTCCGAAAAACAATGCATCCCTCATCCATTCACCAATACAGACCAAACTTAGCACACAGAGCCCCCATGACCCAATCTACATCCTACTACACTTTGGGGGGGGACGGGACACAGAGATGATGGGACTTGCACTACCTTCAGTAATTTCATGATACCACTGCAACTCCCAATAATGATGGATCAAGACTAAACTTGGCACACAGAGCCCCCATGACCCACTCTACATCCTGCTGCACTTCTCAAATGACCCGGGCAGGGCCGGGTCCCCAAGCTAGTATAATAATACAAATTATCTCCCTGGCATTACTTTGCGAACAAAGATTCAGATTCAGGAAGGACTCATCCCATGCTTTTTACAAGTGCATTGATGCTGCGGCTTCCAGTGCATCTTTACACCTGCTGTTTCATCCCTCGCCTATCGCTACAGGGCTTTTTTGGAAGTTGGATGTGTCCTTCGAGCCTATGCAATGGACTTTTCTGGTGGAGCGCAGTGTGCACAGAACTGGCATCACCCTTTAAACCAAAGGTTCATCTACTGGGGCTTAGCAAGCTTGGACGGTGGCAGTGAGGTCCTCAGGTTGTAGGTTTGATTTGAGTTTCCTTCTCTTAGATGGTTCACCTTACAGGGTTAGACAAGCACCATCTGCCCAGGTTTGAAATTAGAGTTTTCCTTCTTCTAGGATGGTTGCCAAAAGGCTAGAGAGCCCATCCTGCCCATTCACACTCTTTGTCAGACCCTTCGGTTGTGACCTGTCTGGCATGGGAGGCCCACCTAATGACTATTATGCCACCGCCAGCATAGCTCACAACTTCATTAGGATACGCAAGCCTCTCCCCCAAGGCAAGGGGGCGCCAATGGAGAGGGATACCAATACTACTACTACTACTACTAATAGTAGTCTCCTGGATTCACTGGATGGGTTTGGTGGGCATTGAACATGAGTTTTAGAATTTTAATTCACATATCCAGAGAGAACTGTGGGCTCAAACAGTGAGGGATCTGGACCGAATTTGAGAACTGGTGGGGTCAGGAAGCTCTTGGAGGCAGAGAGGAAGAGAGCTGTGCTGCTGCTGCTCTCCCCCCCATGGTTGAAGAGGGTGAGCAAGGAAGAGGAGGTCTGAATGGAGGGAGGGAGACGGGCAGGTGCAGAGAACCCAGGGAGGGAAGGGAAGAAGGGAGGGAGGGAGGGGACGGGAGGGAAAAGAAGGAAGGAAGAGGCAGGGAGATCCTGCCTAGGGATAAGCTTTTCACTTGCTGAGGGGACGAGAGGAAGAGGAAGAAGAAGAGGATGAATTGGATCAATCACTGTTTTGTGTGGCTCTTTTGACCTGAGACTCCAGATAATCCAGTCAGCCATTCCAGGGGAGCGGCCAAAGGAGGAGGCGACAACCCCTGAAAAATGGCCAAATGACTCCTGTGGGGGGCGCGGTCCCCAGGTTGAGAAACACTGATATAATGGGCCCAATCATACCAATTTCCTTCAGATCTTTGCAGTTCTATTCAATGAGCATCTTCTTCCTATAGCCTTACTTGCATATTATAACACAGCAACCATGTTAAAATTAACAGGATGAATACAAGTAAGCATTTGCCCACATACTGTGTGACTAGCATTCCTATATTATGCTGATTTGTTATACAGGGGAAATTATGACATTACAAACATGAAATTCCAAATGTTCTCTGACATTTATTTACATCTGATACTGTATACCTCTTGTTTTTGGCCTTCATCGCCTGCTCATCAACATTTTCTGAAATTATTCCATCAACAATTAGTAGTTTGAAGGTCAGGACGTGAAATGATGAGTTGTTCAGAGTCGTGACACAAAATGAATACTATAACATTCAGGATGACTCATAATTCTGTTAGGAGATTGAGTTATAACAAACCTTACCACAGCCATGACAGGTACCCATCACATTCACCACCACCACCATTCTAGCCATTTTTAAGCTGTTTGGATGAAGGTCAGCCAAACTACTGAAAGATAGTCAATTCTTCATTGTTATGAAGTATGCATTCTATTTAGACTAAGCTATTACTCTAATCTGACATCTTCTGCGAAATCAATGAATAATTTCTACCAGTGAAATGAACAGCTTTATTTTAATAGCTTTAAGAAAACATTATATACATCAATTATATAAGCAAATACTTGCATTTGACGGCCAATGAAAAGGTTCTCTGGGTGACAGTGACCAGTTGAGTCTGGAAGGATGAAGCAGACACTCCCCTGAAGAGCTCAGTGTTCAGAGCGGATTATATGGGAGAAGGTGATCCTGTAGGTAACCTGGACCCAAACCATGTAGGGCTTTAAAGGTCCAAACCAACACCTTTTACTTTGCCTGAAAACTAATTTGGCAGCCAGTAGAGTGACTTTTGTACAGATGTAAAATGCTCACTTCTAGATGTTTCTGTAACCAATCTGGCTGCCGTATTTTGAACCAGTCGGAGTTTCTGAACTTGGTACAAAAGTAGCCCAATGTAAAGCACATTGCAGCACATGTACTACCATCTTTAAGTCCTCCTCCAAATCTAGGAAGGGGTGCATGCAGCAGGCATATCAGCCAAAACCGACAGTAAGCTATGATAGTAAGTATATTGTATTCTAATCTTCAGGTTCAATTTAAGTATGTAATAAAGTAATATAGTATGCCCTGACTCTTCTTCTTTTTTCATTGACAGCTGTCAGTTCCTGAAGCAGGGCATTGTTGTTTTTATTTATTTTTCTTAGAACTTAACTTTTTAATATATTCAGATTCTAAGGTCTCAGAAATTACAAAGGCATTTATATGCTGGCAAGTGATGGAGTGGTAAACTTTTCATCCTGTATTCAAAGACTTTGGAGACTGGTAAACCAAACAACCAACTTGCAATGCAACCAATATTTCAGTTTATATTTGTTCAAGTGACAGTACTACTCCAGTTTAAGCTGACATGAACTAGTTTTACATGTACATGTTCATGAGGGGGATACATTGTTTTGTTTTGTCAAAAATGGCAAATAAAACCAACAGAACCCAGAATAAAACTATAGCAGCAATAGACTTTTTGAAGAATGAATAAAAAAAACACCTTGAGACTACTGATTCAGGCAATAAAAATAAAATATCATGATGCTAATTTGTGACATTTCTTGGAAAGATAAAGTCAACTGAAATTATTTTGTACAATATAAATGCCTTGTACATTACAGGTTGGCATAAGGTTTTTATTTCTATGAATAAAAAGCCTTGGCCCTTTCAGAGGAAAGCAACATTCCTTGGAGGATTTCTGCTCAGAAAAGGGGATAAAAAAATCTCCAATTTGTCTTCTCCTAATAACCTCATTGCATCTTACATTGGTTCCAAAAGACCTACTTTCACCCTATTTAGGTCCATTTTGTGATTTTCAGAGAATGAACACTGTATTAGAATTTTTGTGAATTGTATGATGGAGCACAATCAATAATCCACAACAGACAACAAGAAGGGAGAGAAATCTAACCCTCAAAAGGGAAATTCCCTCAAAAGGGGAAAAGGTCTCTCTCAATTGAAGCTTTATTACAAATCCTTGTTTCCACAACAAGCCAACAATTATCACAGGAACAGAAATTGAAGTAAAATGTTCTAAACAGGGGCACAGACAGTGAAACAAACACAAAAGGATTGTTAACCCTTCTGTATGCTACCCAAAGCATGTGTGTGCGTGTGTGCGCGCGCGCGGGTCTATATATATGGATTTAGACTTTTAAATTGTACCTGTTCCAACTTGCAAACACATTCAACTTAAGGACAAACCTACAGAACCTATCTTGTTTATAACTTGGGAACCACCTATCTACAATAAATGGGAATTGACCACTTTGGAATAGTTGTGGGGAGAAAAGGAG
>JARBWK010002680.1:0-14368 GCA_030556195.1 Anolis apletophallus | reverse complement strand
GTGGTGGTACTGCAGCGGCCTTGCACAGGCCTGGGAGGGGATTAGCCAGTCTGTTGTGGCTTGGCAGGAGGTTTGAGAGTTTGTTGTTTTTGAACAGGAGTTGGCCTATGGGATTGTGAGGGTTATTATTTGTGTGGGACTGTGTGGGCGCTGGGAGAAATGTTCTATTCTCTTGTTTATGCAATGTTATGTGAAGTATTTCTGATGTATGCATTGGTGCTCTGTGGACTGAATGGGAGGAAAATGTATTTGGCTTCTGGTCTTGCTGTGGGCTGTTTATGGGGTCCAATGGGTTGTTGCCAGGTGTGGGGTTTTGGTGGTGCTGGGGGGAAATGTCCTGGTTTTATTGCTATGCTGTGGGATGTTTGCTAAAATGTTTTTCATGTGCTATTGGCTGTGCAAATGTTGTGCAGATGGGGTGAGGGGAAGCCATGGTGGCTGGGTGTGCTGGGAGGGACGAAGTTGGTGTGGTGAACGATGGTACTGGGTGGGGCAGAAGGAAAAGAAGGGTCTGGTACTGGTGCAACGTAGGCCATGGGCCAAAAGGAATACTGGGGACTCTCTGCAGTTGGATCTCCTGGATTTGGGGGTTCCTGGTTCGGCCATACCGAGGCGGAGCGGCTGAGGCGAAAAGCGGAGGAGAAGGTGAGTGGCCTTCGGGGCGGAGTGGCCCCACTCGGCCCGAGGAAGAAGAGAGCGCGCCGCGGCCTCCCGAACAGGCCTGCCTGCCATCCCACAGCCGCCCCCGTGGCCTTGGAGTGCCGGCCTGGCTCAGGCCTCGGTCCCGGGGTTCGGGACTCCAACTCCCAGAGTTCCTCGCGGCTTATGCTGCTGTAGGGGGGGGAGGAAAGGGCCTGGGGCTGCTGCTGCTGCGGCGAGGGATTCTGGGAGTTGGAGTCCCAAACGCGTCCTGGGGGGAAGGGGGGCAGTTGGCCCAGGCCTGCCCTTGGGAAGGTGGCCCTTGGCCCCCTGGGTGAGCCTTGGGCGGCCTGGCAGCTCCCGAGGCCTGGCTTGTGAAACTACAGCTCCCAGGGTTATCATCGCATGTAACCATAATAATACTAATACTAATACTGGGTTGCTGTGAGCTTGCCCGGGCTGCTGCCTGGCCATCCTGTTCCAGAAGCAGCACGCTCTCCTGAGGTTTCACCCACATCTATGGCCAAAGGCACCACCCTCAGAGGTCTGTCGGGAGTTTGGCCAGGGGGGTTTATCTCCCTGAGGGTGGGAGGGAGGGAGAAAGAAAGAGAGAAGGATCTCTCGCCTGCTGGAGTTGGGTGTGAAGGTTAAAACCTCCAAGCCTTCATGTGAAGAAGAAGCCACACCGCCTCTTCCTCCATGCTTAGTCTGGGGAAAACTTTCCCCTTTGGAGCATTGATGCTCTTCATCGGACTGCTTTGTGTTTTGTGAATCCAACCCACCCGCCTGTGATCCCATCATCCCCTCCCGCGTCGCTTCCTGGGATTCCCCACAGTGGTTTTCAGCTCACAGAGAGCACCACGAAGACGCGAGACCGCCAGGCTTATTGATAGGACGCCTGGGAGTCCCCTCCATTGCACGGGGATTTCCCCATCCATGGTTTCATCTTTCCGGGGAACCCCCCACACCACTCCCAACGTGCTGGCGTCATTGCTACAGCATTGAATTGACGACGACCGCGCCAGGCGCTGCAACGCGTCATCATTCAGCGCCTCCTCTCCCTGCTCACGCATCGGCCCACGCTGAGCCTGAGCCGCCACCACAAACTTGGCACAGAGAGCGGACCTTTTCCAGCAACTATTCGCCATAGGGCAAGTACTTTTGGGAGCGCATTGCATAGGGCGCCTTCATTGTTTATTATTGTATGTTTAATGTGATATATCATGCATTCATTGACACCAATGTGATATTATAGAGACATATTTTGCATACTTTGGGTGTTTTCCTTGTTTTATGACACTGAGCCCATAGAGTCTGATCCCATCTGGCATATACACACTGCTGTTTGTGTTAGCTTTCATTACCAGCCAGCTCGTTTTTCTTGAACTATAAATCCACACAACTGCAATTCCCAAAGGTCAGGGTCTATTTTCCCAAACGCCTCCAGTTTTCAAATTTGGGCATATTGAGTATTTGTGCCAAGTTTGGTCCAGATCCATAGTCATTTGGGTTCACAGTGCTCTCCGGATGTAGGTGAACTACATCTCCCCTAAATTAGTGTCAGTTCCTCCCAACCCCCTCCAGTATTTTCTCTTCGTCATGGGGGTTCTGTGTGCCAAGTTTGGCGCAGGTCTAGTTTGTGGGGGTCTCATTGGGCTGTGGAAGTCAATGCTGTATTGGTTGAAGGTACTTCCGATCCCTTCATCCGTTGTCCATACTCCCCCAAACATATTGTTTTTTATCATTAATCACTATGCTTTAATTATGTTCAATTCGTAACAATGAAAATACATCCTGCATATCAGATATTTACATTACATTTCATAACAGCAGCAGTTATGACCTAGCAGTCAAAATATAGTTGGGGGTCACCACAACCTGAGTCAAGGCATTAGAAAGATTGAGAACCACTGCTATAGGGAAAAAGATCCTTGGAACCTCACAGGAAGAGAGGAGCTAGGCATCAACCATTGATTTTGGTTTCATCAATTAACATTCATAAAAGATGCTTCTAAAGTAGGGCTTGAGGGAAAGAAATCTAATCTTTGCAGGTGCGTCTGGTGGGGACGAGGGACAGGGCCTTTTCTGTGGTGGCCCTCCGGCTGTGGAATTCCCTCCCAAATGAAATTAGATCTGCTCCCTCCCTCCTGGCTTTTAGGAAGCGGGTGAAAACGTGGCTGTGCAATGAGGCCTTTGCAGAATGAAGGAGGAGATCGCGAATCGACTGAAGTCGCCAATTACTATCGACTGAATACACGGACTGAGTTGGACTCGATTTTACGTTGGCAAAAGGCTTTTTAATGTATTCATTGTATTTGTAATGGATAATTTTATTGTAAATTTATGATGTTTTCGATTTTAAATGTTAGCATTGAATACTTGCTGTTTGCCGGTCTGAGTCCCTCTTCGGAGGCGAGAAGGCCGGGGTACACAAGTTTTAAATAAATAAATAAAATAAACGGGAGTGCATTTTCAATACGGGAAAGAAGGGCTTAATCTCCAGATGATATGAATACATCCCAGAGGCCAATTTAGAAGACAATAGAATCAAGCCTGTCATGGTCTCTTGGGACTGAGACTTGGGGGAAAACATAGGAGAGAAATGGGAGTACCTTTGGAAAAAAGGATTCAAATTCTCAATACCAGGGACCATTAGAGAGAGAGAGAACTTAATACAAAATATTTGACAGAAGCGATATAACCCCAGAGTGACTAGCTAAAATGGACAGATCCCATAGAGGGGATTGCTGGAGATGTGAAAACAGAAGTGCACCCTTTTCCATGCCTGGTGGTTATGCCGGATAGTATCTGTCAGGTTTCTGGCGTGAAAATTGCTTATAGTCAGGGGCGGTCAGACGGGTACGCCAAGGAAGCGGCTGCGGGGGGCGCCATCTGGGAAGGGGTGAATTCCCCCGCCCGCCGGCGCCAGCGTCCTGGCCCTGCCAATGCTCCTCGGAGTCAGTCAGGCAGCGCCACGGCAGCCTGCTTTTGGGCCCCGGCCCTGGCCTTGTGCGCTCTGAGAGGGGAAGTACTCCCTACCTGCCCGAGGGCTTTGGCTTCTGCGCATGCCCAGTAGCTCCTCTGCGCAGAAGCCATAGCACTCCCCATTGGGCATGCAGGGAGTGCTCACTGCTTTCCCTCTCCCTTTGTCTCCGCCCTGCGTGTCGAATATGGTGATCCAATTGGGCAGGCAGGCAGGGGGCGGAGACAAAGAGAGAGGGGAGTGGAGACAAAAAAGAGGTATTGCTTCAGGAGTGGGGCGGATCTCTACTGTGTGCTTGCATGGGAGGAGCCGAGAGGACAGAGCAGAACAAAGGAGGAGGTGGGCATGCGCACGTTGGAGCGTGCATGAGTATGCGCGCGAAGACAAGCCATGAGGGAAGAAGGAGGCTTGCTTTGGCCAGCAGCCAAAAGCATTTGCAACTGCCTTGAGTTGACCAAATTGCAGCAGAAAGGTCTGTCTATTTTATTTTATATTTTATATTATATTTTTATATTGTTTTATATTATAAATTTTATATTTTTATATTATTTTATATTTTATTTTATATTTTTTATATTTTATATTTTATATTATTTTTATATTATTTTATTTTATATTATATATTTTATATTATTTTATATTTTATTTTATGTTACATATTATATATTTTATATTATATTATCTATTATATATTTGATATTTTAATTTAGATTTTATATTATTTTATTTTCCACATTGACCGGCATTTAAATGGCCTTGCAGCTGCCATTGGAGGTGGTAGCTGGCCCTGATTGTTTCTTGTCTGGATTTCCCATTTTTGAGTGTTTTTTTTAATGCTGCGATTGAGCACCTTGATTAGCATTTAATAGCCTTGCCGCTCCAAAGCCTAGCTGGTTGCTGCCTGGGAAAATGCAATGTTGGGAGGTGATTAGCTGGCCCTGATTGTAAAAAAAAATCTTATATTTACCTCTTTGTATTTTTAATCTGAGTGATGAGTATATGTTTGTTTAAACTGTAATTGTTTAATGATGTATGTTTTAGGGTTCTTTATATTGTATGTTTGGGCATTGAATTGCTGCCTTGTTAGCCACTGAGAAGGGCGGGGAAAAATGTTGCAAATAAATAAATAATACCTTATACCTTTTGTTATCAAGTGATTTGGGGGGAGGGGCGCCAAAATAATGTTCGCTTACCATTTAAAATTACCTTGGACCGCCCCAGCTTATTGTTTAAGATGTATAGTTTCAGAAATGCATGAGTGAGAATAATAGAGATGTATAGAATTGGTAGAGTGCCACCAGGCATGTAGCCAGGGGGGCTAAGGGGGCTTCAGCCCCCCGAAATTCTCAGGGTGGTCCGCGAAAAGGCCTTACTGGTACATTATTTAAACTGTTATGTTTATTCATATCATGATCTGATCACCATGCTCATTATATCCCACATTAATGGGGTTATTGGGATAACAATACAAAAGGTTTGCTAGAGTAGACCCTCTTCCACCCAGTCTCAGGCCCCCGAACCAAACTCAGCCCCCAAACAAAAATCCTGGCTACGGCCCTGAGTGCCACTTTTGGAGTTTCCTGTGCAAACCGGAAACGAAGGCTGGAATGTGCTTGGTGCAGTGCGCTGAGGTGTGAAAGGACATGACGGGAGAATGTAGTGCACATATTTTGTGAATACAGTCCCGCTGTAAATACAGTCCGGTGTTTTAACAACTTCGTGCCTTCAAGAAATTCCTTACAAGGTCCAAACAGCTGACATAAGAACGGTGATTTATCTCAACTTTTCGAGTATCAAAAAATTGAAAAGGTGTAGTTATGGAAATAAATAATGTGCTCACCAATAAGGTCACGAAATTCCTGCCATGTCTATTTAGAGAAGGTGTGAATCGGGAAGATGAAGAATTTTGCCAATATGGTTTTGTCGCAGCAAGTATTATTATAGCTAAATCGGGAGGGAGAAAGAGAACTACTTCAGAGAAATTGGAGAGAAAATTACTTACTTGCTTACTTAGGCGATCCCTCATTGTCCGAGTAAGATTCTCCTCAAGTTTGGTGTACTGGCAGTAAGTCCGTAAGTGACTGTGGAGCCCTATTCTTACAGTGAGGGCATCGGTTTCCAGGTGGAAGGCGGCCCCGGTTGGGGTTAGCTTGATGCGCCTTCCTCTTGGCATGTTTCTCTCTTTTGCCCTCCATTCATGCCTCTTCAAATCTTTAAATCTCTTTTCCTGCCCACCAACATTCCATTTTCCGTTCTTGAGTTCGGAGTAGAGCAACTGGTGGTCAGGCATCCAGACAACGTGGCCGGTCCAGCGGAGTTGATGGCGGAGGAGCATCGCTTCAGTGCTGGTGGTCTTTGCTTCTTCCAGCACGCTGACATTTCCCCGCCTGTCTTCCCAAGAGATTTGCAGGATTTTTCGGAGGCAGTGCGGATGGAATCATTCCTGGAGTTGCAGGACATCTGTAGATAGTCCAGGTCTTACAGGCATATCGCAGGGTTGAGAGGACAATGGCTTTATATACAAGCCCCTTTGTCTCCCTATGGATGTCCCGGTCCTCCAACACTCTCTGCTTCAATGGGGAAAATGCTGCTCTCATGGAGCTCAGGAGCTTCAGTGCCAATCTTGACTTTTGTGGAGAAGTGGCTGCCAAGGTAGAGGAAAAGGTCCACATTTCCTAATGTTACATCATTATTTAATAGATTATATACAAATGGCCAAGCTGTCTAAGGTAAAAATGATGAGGTGGGGAGGTAGGGTCTTGGTTGGCTGCAGGATTCCTTTGGGAAAAGACGGGGAATTTGGTGGCAGCCGGCGTCTGATTTCAGATGCTCAGGAAGGAGATCTGGAAGCCATCGTGGGATGGTAAGCAGCCAAGTACTCCTTGTGTCCCTCATAATTTAGCACAGTGTTTCTCAACCTTTCTAATGCCGCGACCCCTTAATACAGTTCAGCATGTTGAGCTGACTCCCAAACATAACATTATTTACGCTGCTACTTCACAACTACTTCACAACTTTAATTCTGCTATTGTTATGAATCGTGGTGTAAATATCTGATATGCAGGATGTGTTTTCATTCACTGGACCAAATTTGGCACAAATACCCGATACGCCCAAATTGACTTACTTAGGTGATCCCTCCTAGCTCGAGGATGATGATCTTCCAGATGTGGTGTCTTGGCGGTGGGTCTGCAGGTGGCTGTGGGGTCCTCTTCTTCACCCACATGTTCTCCCGCATTAAGGACATGGCAATGATCTTCACTGGCAAAATTTGAATACCGGTGCGGTTGGGTGGGTGGGGGATTGACTTTTTCATTTGGGAGTTGTAGTTGCTGGGATTTATAGTTGACCTTCAATCAAAGAGCCTTCTGAACTCCACCAACGATGGAATTGAATCAAACTTGGGACACAGAACTCCCATGACCAACAGCAAATACTGTAAGGATTTGGTAGGCATTGTCCTTTGAGTTTTGGAGTTGTAGTTCACCTACATCCAGAGAGGACTGTGGACTCAAGCAATTTATTATTTTATTTATCATGTATTACTTTGACTTATACACTGCTACTCCCAACGGCTCGGGGCAGTTTACATAGATACAAATGAACTATTTGTAAATGACAAGCTGAACTATTACAAGCATGGGTCAAAACTTGCTGGAAGAGAAAGGTTTTGCAGGCTTTACCGAAAGGCATCAGATCCTGCAGCGCCCGAATCTTCAGGGGGTAGGGCATTCCACAATGAATGGACAATGATGGATCTGGACCAAACTTGGTACGCATACTCAGTATACCCAAACTGGAGGAGTTTGGGGAGAATAGAGCTTGACATTTGGGAGTTGTAGTTACTGGGATTTATAGTTCACCTACAATCAAAGAGCACACTGAACCCAGCCCACAATGGATCTGCACCAAACTTGACATACTACCTACATGGCCAACATTAAATACTGGTGGGGGTTGGGGGCTGTTTTTGAATTCTGGAAATTCTAGTTCACAAATACCAAAAAGGAAGAGAAGGACAGGTGGAGAGATCTTCAGCTTTCTCTGTCAAAAGAGTTCCTAAGACCATCAGAAATACGTGTTTTATGATGGTCTTTGGCGACCCCTCTGAAAGCCCCCTTGCTGCCCCCCAACGGCCCCGCCCCCTAGGTTGAGAAACACTGCCTTGTATGGACCGCCTGGTCACTGAGATCTTCAAGAGAGGCCCTTCCCTTGGTCCCACTTCCACCTCAAGCTTGGTTGGTGGGAATGAGAGAGGGGGCTTTCTCGGTGTCTGCCCCTCGACTCTGGAACTCCCTCCTCAAGGAAGCCCAAATGGCCCCCTCCTGGCTGTTTTCCTGACTGCAGCAGGCTAAACATTTTTATTCAGGCAGGGTTTTAAAGAAGAAGATTTTAAAGATCAATTGTGGTTTTGAACCTTGAGTATGTTTTCATGGTTTTTATCTGGTTTATATTTAATTCTGTTTTAACGTTTGAATGTTTTTATGTTTTAAATTGTATGCTGATGTTTTATGTTCAGCTGCTTTGAGTATCCATGAGGGGAGATAAAGCAGGCTATAAATCAATATAATAATAATAATAACCTTTCACTTCTTTCTTAACCAGGTAAATGAGGATTCTATGGAGCCACCTCTTGGATGCAGTAAAGAAACCAATAATATAGGAAGAAGAAATCCTCTCAAGGTGAGGATCTCGCAGAACTCTTGACCTGTGTCTGCATTGCAATTAAACACCCTTATTACTGTTGATATGGCGGAGAAACCCTATACATGCTTAGCCTGTGGACAGAGTTTCACCTACAGTTCAGGTCTACGTCTACATCAAAGGACTCACACTGGGGAGAAACCCTTTGAATGCCTGGAGTGTGGGCAGTGCTTCACTCGGAGTTCACATCTACGTTTACATCAAAGGACTCACACTGGGGAGAAACCCTACACATGCGTGGAGTGTGGAAAGAGCTTCGCTGACAATGGAAGTCTACGTTCACATCAAAGGATCCCTTGGATCATTCTTGTTGCCCTTTTCTGTACCTTTTCCAGTTCCGTTATATCCTTCTTGAGGTGCGGTGACCAGAATTGTACACAGTACTCCAGATGTGGCCTCACCATAGATTTGTAGAGAGGCAATACAACATTTGCCGACCTATTTTCGATTCCCTTCCTGATCATGCCAAGCATAGAATTTGCTTTTTTCGCTGCTGCAGCGCACTGGGTTGACATCTTCATTGAGCTGTCCACCAAGACCCCAAGATCCCTTTCCTGGTTTGTCTCAGAAAGCTTTGATCCCATCAGTTGATAAGTGTAGTTGGGGTTCTTTGCCCCGATGTGCATGACTTTACATTTGTTTAGGTTAAAATGCATTTGCCACTTTGTTGCCCATTCACTCAATTTCGAGAGATCTTTCTGGAGCTCTTTACAGTCAGTTTCATTTTTAACTACCCTGAACAGTTTAGTGTCATCTGCAAACTTTGCTACCTCAGAATTCACTCCTACATCCAGATCATTTATGAATAAATTAAAAAGTAACGGTCCTAAAACTGAACCTTGGGGTACGCCACTTCCCACCTCTTTCCACCCGGAGAAGTGTCCGTTTATTACCACCCTTTGTTTCCTACAGTTTAGCCAGGTTCCAATCCAGGACAAGACCTGTCCCTGATTCCATGGCTGAAGAGCTTGTTTAGGAGCCTTTGGTGAGGGACTTTGTCAAAAGCCTTTTGAAAGTCAAGGTAAACAATATCGACTGGGTCCCCTTTATCTATGTGTTTATTTACACCCTCAAAGAATTCTATCAAGTTAGTAAGACATGATTTGCCTTTGCAGAAACCATGTTGATTTTCCTTCAGCAATGCCTGTTCTTCTATGTGCCTAGTATTTTTTTCTTTAATAATGGTTTCCATCACTTTGCCTGGAACTGAGGTTAGACTGGAAATCTACATATACATCAAAGGATTCACACTGAGTAGAAACCCTACACATGCTTAGAGTATGGACAAAGCTTCAGCTGCAGTTCGGGTCTATGTTCACATCACTGAGCTCACACTGGGGAGAAACCCTATAAACCCATAGTGTGTGAAAAGAGCTTCTTGGAGAGTTGAAATCTACATAGACCTAGAATTCACATTGGAGAGAACAGTGGTATCTGACCCCAGAGACATTGTCTTAAGACTGTCTTAAGTCAAGCAAGGAGCTCAGAGAAGCAATTCTTAAAGAGGCATTTGGATTGTTGTCGAATGCTTCTTTAAGAACTGCTTCTCTTTACTCCTTTTTAAAAAAATGATTTTATTAATTAAGTTTTTTACAACTAAACATTAAAAACAAAACAATCTAACTAGGGGTAATAGGGAAGGAAAGACTAGGATTGCACGGGGTATAGGAATGGGGGCATGTGGATAGGGTGGGTATGGATTAGGAACACATAATGGGAAGGGGTGTCTGACTTCCAAATCTTCTTTTACTGCATCTTGTTCATTATTTCTTTCTTCTTTAATTTCTTTGCTTCGGCTTCCCCTTCTAATCTCATTCATCTAATGTTCCTATTTTACTTTGGGTTTTTTTTATATATTTCATCTCTTCTTACACTTTATATTTCTCTTTGAGTTCCTCATATAATTTCCAATCTGTTTTCTTAATTGGTCTCCCATATTTTCAAGGCAAAAGTTAATTTGTCCATATCTTTTATTTCATCAATCTTTCTAAACCAGTCTTCTGCTGCAGGTAAATCCCCCCCCCCCCCCATTTTTCGCATAGACTATTCTGGCAGGTGTAGTCAAATATGTAAATAAAATATCTTGGTTCAAATCTAATTTCATTTCTTCATCTATTAGACCCAACAGAAAGTATTCTGGTTTCTTACTGATTTTTATTTTCAACATTTTTTCACAGTAATCTTGTATTATCTTCCAGAACCCCTGTGCTCTAGAACAGGTCCACCACTTATGATGAAATGTTCCTACTACTTTTTCACATTTCCAACCATTGTTATTTGCTGATTTGTACATAAGACCCAACTTGTGGGGTGTAATATACCATCTGTGGAAAATTTTATACCACTTTTCTTTAATGTAGACGTAGGCCTGATGAGAGAAGGAGGTGAAGCCGAGGAAAGGCTCGCCCCCCTTCTGACCTACGAGCTATCCCCAGGCACCCAGATGGTGAGTCTCCAATTATCTCCCCTCCAACTCTGGTGCTAGCTAACACCAGGTCCGTGCGTAATAAGACCGGGACCATCAGAGACTTCCTCCTGGAGAAAAATGTAGACCTGGCCTGTTTTATGGAAACATGGCTGAAGGAGGGGGTGAGGTCCTTATGCACGAATTAACATCCCCGGGGTTTGTTGCTAGTTACCAGATGAGGACAGAGAGACGGGGGGAGGGGGGTGGCCATTCTCAGCCGAGACAACTTTAATTCCAGGGCGATTCCGACTGCGAACATCCCAGGAATGGAGTGTGCAGGCCTTGTGTGGGATTCCAGTGAGAGTGTAGCCTTCCTGTTGGTGTACCGAGCACCCAACGCGCCAACGGGGAGTCTGCCTAAGCTGCTGGAGATGGTCTCGGAGTGGGCATTGAGGTTCCCTAAGCTTATTGTTCTGGGGGACTTCAATGTCCACACCGACACCACCTCCCCTTCAACAGCAGCCATGGACCTGGTGTCTACCATGGAGATACTAGGACTCTCACTTTGTAAGACCGGTCCCACACACCAGGCCGGGCACACCCTGGACTTGATCTTCGCGGCCGGAATTCAAGTGATCCCAACCTCCGTAACAGGGGTTCCATGGTCGGATCACAGTGTCCTGGAAGCCCGGCTTGAAGTGGCTCCCCCATCTGGTAATGGTGCCGAACCCATTCTGGTTCGCCCAAAGAGACTTATGGAACCCACTAGGTTCCTGAATGCTCTGAGGGACTTGGAGCTCACCAGCGACTCAGTCGACAGGCAAGTGGAATGCTGGAACACCTGCCTTTCCGCTGCCTTAGATGAGATCGCCCCCAGACGCTCTTTCATCCCCCGCAGTAATCGCGCACCTTGGTTTACCGAGGAGTTGGGTGCGATGAAACGGAGGAAGAGACAGCTAGAGGACGTGTGGCGGGACCTCCGTGACAGAGCATCGAGATTGGCTTATAAACAATTTAAAGAGGTTTATGAGCAAGCTATCAAGGAAGCCAAAAAAGTTCACTATTCTTCCTTGATAGAGTCGCCCAGCTCAACTTTTTAAGTTAATTCAGTAATTGACAACAATTCCGACTGTCCTAAACGATAGGGGTTTGGCTCCCTCAGCTGAGGTTTTCCAGGACTATTTTGCCGACAAAATCTCGACCCTCCGCCAGGACATCCCAGCCACGCTTGATACAATATGTGAACTCGAGACTCCGCCGCCACTCGACGGGCCCACCTTCACCTGTTTCCAACTGCTGGACGCAGCAGCTGTCGATAAGTTACTTGCTGCAGCTAGACCAACTACCTGCTCCCTCGATCCGTGCCCCTCCTGGCTTGTAAGATCCTGCCGGGAGGGGTTACGAGACCCCCTGGGAAAGATTATCAACAGCTCCCTTGAGCAAGGAGTGTTCCCAGGGGGTTTGAAAGAGGCAATGGTAAGACCGCTGCTGAAGAACCCGAATGTAGACCCTTCAGCTCTCTCCAATTACCGACCTGTGTCCAACTTGCCATTTTTAGGCAAGGTAATTGAGAGGGCAGCAGCGGATGAGCTGCAGCGGTTCTTAGAAGACACAGCTGGACTTGACCCCTTCCAGTCCGGCTTCTGTATTGGGCATGGGACGGAGACCGTGCTTGTCGCCATTACAGACCAACTTCGCCACCAGCTGGACCAGGGCGGATCAGCCCTGCTTGTTTTGTTAGATCTAACAGCAGCGTTTGATACCGTAGACCACGCATTGTTGGCCCACCGTTTAGCCGTGACTGGGGTTAGGGGGACTGCCCTTAACTGGGTGGCCTCCTTCCTCCAGGACCGGGGACAACGTGTGGAGAGGGGAGAGGAGGTCTCCGGGAGGCTCCTATTAAGTTGCGGGGTCCCCCAGGGGGCCATCCTCTCGCCCTTATTATTCAACATTTATATGCGCTCCCTGGCCCAGCTGGTTCGCGACCTTGGTCTGGAGTGTTATCAGTACGCGGATGACACCCAGCTTCTGCTGAGAATGGACGGCAGGCCGGATACCGTACCCGATTGTTTCCATCTATGTCTCGAAGCCGTGACTGGTTGGCTGCGTGCCAGCCGGCTGAAGGTGAATCCGTCGAAGACGGAGATCTTGCGGCCCGGTCGCCCTGGGCTGGATGAGTGCCGGTTGCCTACCCTGGATGGTGAGCAATTTAGCCCATCATCCCTTGTAAAGAGCTTGGGGGTCCAATTGGACCCTTTGCTATCCATGGAGACTCAGGTCTCCATGGTTAGCAAAACATCGTTCTTCCATCTTCGACAGGCTAGGCGACTGGCACCCTACCTGTCCAGGGATGACCTGGCCACGGTGATCCAAGCGACGGTCATCTTGAGGTTGGACTACTGTAACGCTCTCTACGTTGGCCTTCCCTTGTCGACAATCCGGAAACTCAAGTTGGTGCAGAATGCCGCTGCTCGCTTGCTTGTGGGAGCACCGGCGAGGGAGCACATCATTCCCATCCTCCGACAACTGCACTGGCTTCCTATTGAGTACCGAATTGCCTTCAAGGTGCTGGTTCTTACCTTTAAGGCCTTACACGGTCTAGGGCCTGTGTACCTGAGGGACCGCCTTACCCCGTATGCTCCCCCGAGATCACTACGCTCGGAAGAGCACAATCTGCTGGTCATTCCATCGCTCCGCTCCTGCCATCTGTCCACCACGAGACAGCGAGCCTTCTCTGTTGCGGCCCCTGTGCTATGGAACTCACTTCCGGACCATACCCGTGCGATCTCAGAGCTCGTCCCTTTTCGGAGGGCGTGCAAGACCGCTCTTTTTAGGCTTGCTTTTAGTTAAATCTAGAGTGTAAAGGCTTGCTCACGCTTATGCCTATGAGTTTTAGGAATTCGTAATTCCGTTATTTTATCATTATAGCAACCCAGTTCTCTTTTGTGCCTGGGGGGCAGGGGGCAGCACCGGGGGTCCCACTTGCATTAGAACCAGCCGCAGCTGAGGAAGAAATGGAGGAAGGGGTTAATGAGCTAGCTGGGCCTTCCTCTCCCACAGAGAGCTTGGCCTGGGATGATGGATAGCCGGACGGCTGTGAGAACTGGGAAGGTCAGGCTGATTCAGAAAGTGCTGATAGCAATGATTGTTATGAGAAACCGGGTGGGTACGGATCACAGGAGAGAATTTGGGAAAACATGGGCGATGAGGCCATGGAAGCTGAAAGGGAGTTAGACTCTCATGAAGATAGTGAGCCAGGTGCTGGGAGGCAAGGTCGGAGCTTTGATAGGAGACGGAGCATCGACTCCAGCAGGAGGGATTGGCACCGCAGCCTAGAGCGCCAGAGAAGCGCTAGATCCCGTAGCACAGATTACCGCCGAAGCCTAGAGCGTCGGGGACCCCGCCGTGAGGTTTAAGTATAGGATCCGTGGGAACGGATCCTCAGTAGCTCGGCCACTTTTAATCTAACCGGAGTGAAGCGAGCGAAGGACCACGGAGCCAAGTGCCGGCTCGTGCCTTGCCAAGAAGTTTCTTGGGCCCTGATTGAACTTTGCCTTGTTCTTTGATCTGCTTTGTTTTGCGGAGCCTTTGCCAAGTCTTTTGCCAAGACTTTTGCCAAGACCATTGCCTGTGGA
>JARBWK010002679.1:0-14372 GCA_030556195.1 Anolis apletophallus | reverse complement strand
AGGGGTATTCAAAAGGGGCATGCATACAATTAAATATAATATTTTACTAACATTAGATGCAGGGGGGTATTCAAAAGGGGCATGCATACAATTAAATATAATATTTTACTAACATTAAATGCAGGGGGGTATTCAAAAGGGGCATGCATACAATTAAATATAATATTTTACTAACATTAGATGCAGGGGGGCATTCAAAAGGGGCATGCATACAATTAAATATAATATTTTACTAACATTAGATGCAGGGGCATTCAAAAGGGGCATGCATACAATTAAATATAATATTTTACTAACATTAAATGCAGGGGGCATTCAAAAGGGGCATGCATATAATTAAATATAATATTTTACTAACATTAGATGCAGGGGGCATTCAAAAGGGGCCTGCATACAATTAAATATAATATTTTATTCACATTATATGCAGGGGGGCATTCAAAACGGGCATGCATACAATTCAAAATAATATTTTACTAACATTAAATGCAGGGGGGTATTCAAAAGGGGCATGCATACAATTAAATATAATATTTTACTAACATTAGATGCAGGGGCATTCAAAAGGGGCATCCATACAATTAAATATAATATTTTACTAACATTAAATGCAGGGGGGTATTCAAAAGGGGCATGCATACAATTAAATATAATATTTTACTAACATTAGATGCAGGGGGCATTCAAAAGGGGCATGCATACAATTAAATATAATATTTTACTAACATTAGATGCAGGGGCATTCAAAAGGGGCATGCATACAATTAAATATAATATTTTACTAACATTAGATGCAGGGGGTATTCAAAAGGCATGCATACAATTAAATATAATATTTTACTAACATTACGCCGGGGGGGCATTCAAAAGGGGCATGCATACAATTAAATATAATATTTTACTAACATTAGATGCAGGGGGCATTCAAAAGGGGCATGCATACAATTAAATATAATATTTTACTAACATTAAATGCAGGGGGGCATTCAAATACACAATTACATAATAATAACATAAAGGTTAGCCTACCTTCCCAAACGCTGTGGGATCCACGAGCAGCCGACCACGAGCAGAGGCGACGACTGAGCGAGGCAGCAGCCGGGAAGGTACAAACTCTGCTCTGCGTGGGCCGCAGGGATTATAGCCGAGATTTCGGCAACAGGAGTATCGCGAAACCACGGAAGCCACACGGGATTTCTCTCAACGCAGGCGGGATTTCTCGCATTGAGAGCGAAATCCTGTGTGGCTTCCGTAGTCTCGCGATACTTGCTCCAAAATCCGGAAGTGGGTAATTTTTAAAAAATATTTTAATTTAATTAATTTATTTCTTTATTTATTTTATTAAAAAGCTTAGGGGGCCATAGGGAAGGGGCTGGGGGGTCGTATACGGGCCCCGGGCCGCCAGTTGGACAGTCCTGTATACCATATTCATACTATATTATATCATAATTATATTATACTACATTACAATATAATTATATTATAATATATTGACATTATAATATAATATCACATTCTATTATATTATTATAAAATAATAAATAAAATTATCCTCTACTAAATATTTTCATGACTCCTATAAAACTCAAATAACCCAAAATAAAGTAAAATAAAATATTATATATTACTATTTTGTACAATACCACTATACTGCAATATTGTTTGTAATATTACATGTAATATAAAATATATCATTATTCTATTGTTATATTGTATTTGTATTATATTGAATGACAATATTAAGCAGAACTGTATAATAATCAACAAGAAATGCAATGTAAATGCATCAAAATCAGAATATATTACCTATCACCCGGCTCATAATTCATAGGAGTCTCCCATAAGTCCAAAATTAGGATCCCAATGTAAATGTCAATAGAAAAACAGCCAAAATGTTCAAATGAGGTCGAATACAGGCAACGCGGCCTGGGCAAACTTGGGCCCTCCCTCCCTCCCTCTCTAAGTGTTTTGGACTCCAACTCCCACAACTCCTCATAGCCTCAGGCCCCTCAGGTCTAGACAGAAATAGAGCCGAAGAAAGGAAGGAGGGAGAGAAGAGGTCACAGAGGAGGAGGAGGAGGAAAGCCCTTCATTCATTCCTTCACTTACACTTCCTTCACTGAGTCTTTTCTCCTTCCCCGTAAACGCGCGTGCGGCGGAGACAAAGGGAGAGGGGAAGCACTCCCTGCCTGCCCAATAGGGAGTGCTTTCCTTACAGGCTTCTGCGCAAGGGAGCTACTGGGCATGCGCGGAGGTTTTTGCGCATGTGCAGTTGCTCCTGTGCTCAACTTCAGCTCCGGAGCAACTGCGCCTGCGTGAAAACCTCCGCGCATGCCCAGAAGCGGCATCGGAGCTGCCTGAGGAACATCGGCAGGGCCAGGATGGCACCCCATGCGGCCAGGTTGGCGCCCCCTTCCCAGATGGCGCCCTATGCGGCCGCTTACTTGGCCTACCTGTAGGACCGCCCCTGCGTGGGGCACAGCAGCAAGGCCTACCCTCCTTCTTCCCCTCCAGGGTCTTCCTCCTCTTTGATTGTGTGTTAACTATAAATCCTAAAAACTGTAACTCCCAAATGTCAGGGTCTATTTCCCCTGAACTCCATCTGTGTTCACATCTGGGCATATTGAGTATTCATGCCAAGTTTGGTCCTGATCCAACATTGTCTGAGTCCGCAGTGCTCTCTGGATATAGGTGAACTACAACTCCAAAACCCAAGGTCAATGCCCACCAAACTCTTATAGTATTTTCTCTTGGTTATGGGAGTTCTGTGTGGGAAGTTTGTGTCTTTCTGCCACTCCTGCCAGGATATCTATGTTGAGTTCATCGAAACAGGCCCAGGTTCCACACTGAGTGTATAAATACATTCAAAAACATATTAACTAGATGTATGACTGTGTTAGAGTGTCATTTTGTGTCATTTTGGTTGGTGGTGTGCCCCAGGATTTTGTAAATGTAAAAAGTGTGCCGCGGCTCAAATAAGGCTGAAAAATACTGGTTTAACCCACTGCGCCACCGGGGGTTGGCTGACACCAAATGAAAGACACACCAGAGGCACTCAAAGTGGCCAGCTACTGGTCAAAGGACATTTAAAGAGGGGCGGGGATGTCTCCGGGAGTCCCCCACTTTGTTGTGGGGTGCCCCAGGGGGCAATCCTGAACCCTCTATTATTTAACATCTATGTCCAACCACTTGCCCGGCTGGTCCATAGCTTTGGGCTGGTGTGCCACCAGTACGCTGATGACACCCAGCTCGTTCTGGGGATGGAGGGCAGGCCCAGAACCGTACCCAATAATTTCCATCAGTGCCTCGAAGCCGTTACTGGATGGCTGCGAGCCAGTAGGTTGAAGGTGAATCCAGCTAAGACGGAGATCCTGTGGTTGGGTCGTCTGGGCGGGGTCGAGATCCAGCTTCCTCCCCTGGATGGCGTGACATTATGTCCGTCATCTGCAGTTAAAAGTCTTGGTGTCACCTTGGACTCTCGACTGACGATGGAGATGCAAATCTCCACCGTCAGTCGAGTTGCCTTCTTCCACCTTCGTCAGGCGAGGAAGCTGGCTCCCCACCTCTCCCTCCACGACCTAGCCACAGTGGTCCAAGCCACGGTTATCTCGAGACTGGACTACTGTAATGCTCTCTAGTTGGGCTTCCTCTGTCGGTGATCCGGAAATTGAAGCTGGTCCAGAATGCGGCGGCTAGACTCCTGGCTGGCATTTCGGCAACCGCCCATATAACACCTGTCTTGCAGGAGCTGCACTGGTTACCAGCGGAACACCGGATCACCTTCAAAGTGTTGGTTCTGACCTTAAGGCCTTAAACGGTCTGGGGCCAGCGTACCTTAGGGACCGCCTTATCCCATACTGTCCCGCTAGGTCACTACATTCTGAGGTGGGTCAACTATTAGAGGTGCCCGCGCCAAAATGTATCATCTGACGGCCACAAGGCAGAGGGCCTTTTCAATAATCGCCCCGATATTGTGGAACGCACTGCCTTCCGGAGTCAGTGTTCTTATGGACTTAATTGCATTCCGGAAGGCGTGCAAAACCCTCCTGTTCCAGCAGGCCTTCGGGTATCAATGATAAGATTGGTAGGCACCTGCCTTCCGTGCTCTGCATATCGCATCGATGTATTTTATTGTATTCTATTGCGTGGAGTGTTTTATTGCGTTGTGTGTTTTTAATGGTGTTTTTATTCTGAATTTAGTGTAAGTCGCCCCGAGCCACCCTGGAGTGGCGACTCACAAATTTAAATAATTAATAAATAAATAAATATAAGTGAATGCCAAGTTTGCAAACTTTGTGTTTTGTTTGTTTGTTTGTTTGTTTTTAAATGCAATACAACTGTTTGGTTCGCTCCTGACACAATAAATAAAAAAAATACCTGTAATAGGCAGTAAGAGCACCTAAAGCTTCGGAGAGCTTCTGTTCCACCATTTCAAAAGACATTTAATAGAATAATAATAATAATATTTATGCATACCACGCCGCTAGGCCTGTGCACTCATGGTTCCAAATGGTTCTAAAGTACTTTCAAAACTAAAGTTCTGGTGGTGAACACTAGGTGGCGCTGGTGCTTTGCTTCTACAGTGTTGCTCAAGTTCTGGTGGTGAACACTAGGTGGCGCTGGTGCTTTGCTTCTACAGTGTTGCTCAAGTTCTGGTGGTGAACACTAGGTGGCGCTAGTGCTTTGCTTCTACAGTGTTGCTCAAGTTCTGGTGGTGAACACTAGGTGGTGCTGGTGCTTTGCTTCTACAGTGTTGCTCAAGTTCCGATGGTGAACACTAGGTGGCGATGGTGCTTTGCTTCTACAGTGTTGCTAAAGTTCTGGTGGTGAACACTAGGTGGCGCTGGTGCTTTGCTTCTACAGTGTTGCTAAAGTTCTGGTGGTGAACATTAGGTGGCGCTGGTGCTTTGCTTCTACAGTGTTGCTCAAGTTCTGGTGGTGAACACTAGGTGGCGCTGGTGCTTTGCTTCTACAGTGTTGCTCAAGTTCTGGTGGTGAACACTAGGTGGCGCTGGTGCTTTGCTTCTACAGTGTTGCTCAAGTTCTGGTGGTGAACACTAGGTGGCGCTGGTGCTTTGCTTCTACAGTGTTGCTCAAGTTCTGGTGGTGAACACTAGGTGGCGCTGGTGCTTTGCTTCTGCAGTGTTGCTCAAGTTCTGGTGGTGAACATTAGGTGGCGCTGGTGCTTTGCTTCTGCAGTGTTGCTCAAGTTCTGGTGGTGAACACTAGGTGGCGCTGGTGCTTTGCTTCTACAGTGTTGCTCAAGTTCTGGTGTGAACACTAGGTGGCGCTGGTGCTTTGCTTCTACAGTGTTGCTCAAGTTCTGGTGGTGAACACTAGGTGGCGATGGTGCTTTGCTTCTACAGTGTTGCTCAAGTTCTGGTGGTGAACACTAGGTGGCGCTGGTGCTTTGCTTCTACAGTGTTGCTCAAGTTCTGGGGGTGAACATTTCAGAACTCTAAGAAAACTCTCAAAACTTCATTATTATTTCATTATTGGTGATTTTTAAGACAGAACCAATTAGGAACTGCCATTTATAACGAAATTTTGAAAGTTTGGTTAGAGTTCTGAAATGTTCACCACCAGAACTTTAGCAACACTGTAAACCTTTTTTGAGCCGCGGCACACTTTTAACATTAAAAAAATCCGGGGGCACACCACCAACTAAAATGACACAAAATGACACTCTAACACAATAAAGAACGGCTGGGGAATGCTGGCCTGCTGGGAGCAGCTGCTGGGAGTGCCGAAGCTGGGGGAGGGGACGGAGCCAGGCCACGCCATGCCCTGCCCCCTCCCCCCAGCTTCAGCTCTCCCACAGCTTCTCCAGCCTTGAGGGGGTAATGCCAAGCCAGCGGTGGCAGAGCCAGCACAATGTCCCCTCAAGGCTGGTGCAGCTGCTGGGAGTGCTGAAGCTGGGGGGGAGGGGCGGAGCCAGGCCGTGCCATGCCCCGCGCCCTCCCTGGCTTCAGCTCTACCACAGAGGAGGAGCATGAGTGGTGGGCAGGGCTCCTCCTCCGCGCGGCTTCAGCGAAATCCCGGAGATGAGCCCGGAAGGCCAACTGGAGCTCCGGAGGGCAGCCGACGGGAACAATAAGCAAACGGGCCCCAAAACCCATTTCGCCTACAACCTTAGGCTTTATCGGGGCTAAATTGTAGATTTCTTGAAAATCATGTTCATAATAAGGGCGTCCATTATATAACCTATATAAGTGTTTCCTAACCTTTTTTGAGCCGCGGCACACTTTTAACATTAAAAAAATCCGGGGGCCCACCACCAACCAAAATGACACAAAATGACACTCTAACACAGTAAAGAATGGCTGGGGGATGGTGGCCTGCTGGGAGTGCTGAAGCCATGCTATGCCCCGCCCCTCCCCTCCCCGGCTTTAGCTCTCCCATAGCTTCTCCAGCCTTGAGGGGACAGTGCCAAGCCAGCGGTGGCAGAGCCAGCACACTGTTGGCTTGGCACTGTCCCCTCAAGGCTGGAGCAGCTGCTGGGAGTGAGGAAGCTGGGGGAGGGGGAGGAGCCAGGCCACACAATTCCCCGCCCACTGCCCCCGGCTTCAGCTCTCCCAGCAGCTGCTCCAGCCTTGAGGGGGCAGTGCCAAAGCAATAGTGGCAGAGCCAGCACAATGCTGGCTTGGCACTGCCCCTCAAGGCTGGAGCAGCTGCTGGGAGTGATGAAGCTGGGGGGGGGAGGAGCCAGGCCGCATAATGCCCCGCCCGCTGCCCCTGGCTTCAGCTCTCCCAGCAGCTGCTCCAGCCTTGAGGGGCAGTGCCAAAGCAATAGTGGCAGAGCCAGCACAATGCTGGCTTGGCACTGCCCCCTCAAGGCTGGAGCAGCTGCTGGGAGTGATGAAGCTGGGGAGGGGGAGGAGCCAGGCCGCATAATGCCCCGCCCGCTGCCCCCGGCTTCAGCTCTCCCAGCAGCTGCTCCAGCCTTGAGGGGGCAGTGCCAAAGCAATAGTGGCAGAGCCAGCACAATGCTGGCTTGGCACTGCCCCCTCAAGGCTGGAGCAGCTGCTGGGAGTGAGGAAGCTGGGGGAGGGGGCGGAGCCAGGCCACACAATGCCCCGCCCACTGCCCCCGGCTTCAGCTCTCCCAGCAGCTGCTCCAGCCTTGAGGGGGCAGTGCCAAAGCAATAGTGGCAGAGCCAGCACCATGCTGGCTTGGCACTGCCCCCTCAAGGCTGGAGCAGCTGCCGGGAATGACAAAGCCGGGGGAGGGGGCAGAGCCAGTCCACACCATGCCCCACCCCCTCCTCCCGGCTTCAGCTCTCCCACAGAGGAGGAGCATGAGCGGTGGACGGGCTTCAGTGGGCAGGGCTCCTCTGCGCGGCTTCAGTGAGCGAGGGGTGAGAGTCATGGCGGGAGTCATGGCGGATTGGAAGCTGGCTAGGGAAACGGCCGAAGGAAGCGGCGCCACGGTCCCTTCTTCTTTTTCTTCGCCGCCGCCTGGCCCCTCCTCCTCCTCCTTCCCCAAGCAGCAGGAGTTCGGCAGGAGGGGGGGAAGGAAGGGGGGCAGAGAGCTTTTCTTGCGGCACAGCAGGAAGTCCGTCATGGCACACTAGTGTGCCGCGTCACAGCGGTTGGGAAACACTGCCCTAGACAATATGAAATAATACAACAAAATGAAATCATTCAGACACAGTAACAATGCCAAGTTTGCAAACTTTGTGTGTTTTTGTTTGTTTTGGTTTAAATACTATACGACTATTTGGTTCGCTCCTGACACGATAAATAAACAAATGCAGTTTCCAAGATATAAGAACGTGAGGCTGGGTGTCTTGGCCGCCTCTCATCCCACCACACCCCCGTGTTTGCGTGTTCGAAACCATGAGCACAGATAGTCTTATTATTTAACCTCTACACAGAGAATCGTAGATGCTCTGTAACCCAATCACAACCACAACAGCCACAACCCTGCGGTACCCAGCCTCCTTTCCTAGAGCGATTGTGGTTGCCGCTGTCAACCGTTTCCTGGAATCCTCTGATCTCCTTCTCCGATTGGCTCCCGCAACTGTATTAGCATTCCGATGGACTTGTTCCATAGCAAATATGGCTGCCGGGGGGAATTTCCCTCCTGTTGTTGGTACAGAAAGATAACTTTCCATGGTGTTTCCTGCTTTGTCCCCAAATTTCTGGGGGGAACGTCATTGGGGAAGAATGGCTGATGTGCTCAGAAGACTCCAAGTCCTTCAAGATATTTCTGGCAAGAAAACCCGGTGATAGGTTCGTATTCCTGCCTCTTCCTCCTCATCTTCTTCCATATCTTCCTCCTCTTCGTCTTCATCTTCCTTCCCGTCTTCTTCATCTGTTCCTTCACATTGTTTTGGACTTGTATCAGGCCCAGATTACCCATAAGGCCAACCTAGGCCATGGCCTAGGGGCGCAAGCCGAAGGGGACGCAGATTATTTATTTATTATTTATTTATTTATTATTTCGCATTTGTCTGTCGCCCCCCCCCCCCCAACGGCTCGGGGCGACTTACAACAGTTCGTAAAATACAATTGTCAGATAACTCATAAACCACAGTAATACCATTAAGATGGAATTACAATTAGAACAGTTGACGCAACAAATGGAGTCGCAGTGGGCTGACAGCTAGGCGGTGCGAGCTACAGTTTAGCTAACTCCGAAGGCTTGTTGGAACAGCAATGTCTTAACTGCTCTCCTGAAGGGGAGGAGGCCCTGGGTGGCACGGATGCCGGCGGGCAGTGCGTTCCACAGGGTTGGGGCTGCAACAGAGAAAGCCCGGCGGCGGGTTGCGGACAGATGGTAGGTCCTCACATTTGGGATGACCAGGAGGTTTAGCTCTCGAGCGCAGTGATCTGGTGGGATGATATGGGACAAGGCGGTCCCGCAGGTACACTGGCCCCAGACCATGTAAGGCCTTAAAAGTCAGGACTAACACTTTGAAGGCAATCCGGCATTCAATTGGGAGCCAGTGCAGTTCGCGCAGGATTGGCGTGATGTGGTGGCCAATCGGGACCCCGCCAGGAGTCGCTGCAGCGTTCTGCACCAGCTTGAGTCTCCGGATTACTGACAGAGGAAGGCCAATGTAAAGAGCATTACAGTAGTCCAGCCTCGAGATGACCGTGGCTTGGATCACTGTGGCTAAGTCGCGCCGGGACAAATAGGAGGCCAGCTTCCTCGCCTGGCGAAGATGGAAAAATGCTACCCTGCTGACGCTGGAGACGTGGGCCTCCATCGACAGCAGGGGGTCCAAGGTTACTCCTAAGTTTTAACAGAGGGCGGCGGACATAATGTCACGCCGTCCAGGGTTGGAAGCTGAACATCCCTACAGCCCGGAGGACCCAGCCACAAGATCTCCGTCTTTGCCGGATTCACCTTCAACCTACTGGCTCGCAGCCATCCAGTGACGGCCTCAAGGCAACGATGGAAATTATCGGGTACGGATTCAAGGCTGCCCTCCATCTTCAAGATAAGCTGGGTGTCATCAGCGTACTGATGGCACACCAGCCCAAAACTACGCACCAGCGGGGCAAGTGGTCGCATATAGATGTTAAATAAGAGGGGGGAGAGAATAGCCCCCTGAGGAACCCCGCAAAGAAGCGGGGAACCCCCGGAGACATCCTTGCCCTCCTCACTCGTTGTAGCCGGTTCCGGAGGAAGGAGGTCACCCAATTAAGGGCTGTCCCCCTAACTCCGGCCCTGGCAAGGCGGTGAGTCCATAGATCATAATTGTAAAGATTCGACGTTAACTTGTATTCGCTGCCACCAATTATCTTTACTTGACCACCAGACTTATAAAGAGTGGTAAGGAGACTGGCAATCCAAATGAAGTCACGGGGAGAGAGTTTTGAATCAAAACTTAAATAGTTTATTTCACACAACTGGGCACAAAGCTTGGTTTGATACTTTATATAACTCTTCCGAAGAGGCACGACTTAAAAAAGGTTACAAAGTTTAACTAGTGCTATTATTCAGCCAGATCAGCTTCTCTATATCTCAATGTATAGGCACTCTTGCCTTCTAAAGGCACCTTGCCTCTATCTAGCCCTCAGGCATTATACAAACCGGCTGGCTCGCAAGCTCAGCCCTCCAGAACTGTCTCCCACAGCTCTAAAAACAGATTCCCCCAGCCGAAGCTACACTCTCCGCTTCGCTGACAGGAAAACTCTAACTGCTCTCTGCAGTTTCAATAATGTGATTCCTACTCCTCTCCTCAGAGCAGAATCTAACAGACCCTTCTGGCTTGACAGCCAGGCACCCACTGACTCTCTCTAAGAATTCCGAGCTAGCCTTCTGGCTGGCTCCGCCCACCATCACCATGGCACGACCCTGAGGGTGAAACGTCCGCAGGGCCGTAGCCAGGATTTTGATTCGGGGGCTGAGTTTGGTTCGGGGGCTGAGACTGGGTGGAAGAGGGTCTACCCTAGCAAACCTTTTGTATTGTTATCCCAATAACCCCATGAATGTGGGATATAATGAGCATGGTGATCAGATCATGATATGAATAAACATAACAGTTTAAATAATGTACCAGTAAGGCCTTCTCACGCACCACCCTGAGAATTTCGGGGGCTGAAGCCTCTTTACCCCCCACGGCTACATGCCTGGTCAGGAGAGTGTGCTTCTGGGAGGAAACGGGGCCAGGTGGCCACAGGGACCCCGCCGCCTGGGAGGACCTTCCTTCCGCGCAGGGGGGGGGGGCGAGGGAGTCACCCACGCGAGAGGCCGTGGCCGGCGGAGGAGAAGGGGAGAGGGGGCAGCCCCGCAGGGATCCTCTTCTCTCCCCCCCCCCCTCAGGCACTCCTTCCCAGGCCCTGCCCTCCATTCCACCCTCCCTTCCGCCCTTCCTTCCCTCCCAGACGCCTCAACTGCGTGGCCCAAGGACCGTGGATTCCGGGGGGTGGCGTCCAATGAAAGCCGGAGGGAGGGAGGGGGCGAGTGCTCCCCCCTCCCAGTCCCTCTCTCTCTTTGTCTGGGGCTCCGGTTCCATCCTTCTGACGCAAAGACTGGACTCCTTTTGGGGCGCCTGCCCATGGCCGCCATGTTTGTGCCGGGCGGAAGTCCAGCGAGAGGGGCGGCCTGCGCTTCCTAGAGAGGCAGCAAAAAAAGGCCTCTCGGGCGAAGCGCTTCCACTGAGCCACTTCCGAAGGAGAGGGAAAGGGAATGCCACGCCACTGAGAGAGAGGGGGGGAGAGGAAGGGAAGGCAAAGTAAGAGGGGTGTGTGCATGCGTGCGTGCTGGGGCCGAGCGAGTGGCCCCTTGGGTCCGCTTCCCCCTCCGTCCCTCGGTCGCTCGCTCTTTCTGGAGCCGAGGCCCTTCCCCCCCCTCCTCCTGGCGGGTCTCCGGCCTCAGCAGGGCCTTTGCCACAGCCTTGGCGAGGAAAGGGAGGGAGGGTTGGCCGCTTGCTCTCCCCTGGCATGGTGGTGGCATGTGTCATCCCATGCTCAGCAGGCCCAGATTACCATAAAGCCAACCTAGGCCATGGCCTAGGGGCGCAAGCTGGTGGGGCGCAGAATCATGGACCCAAAAATGTTGAAACAAATCAAAATGCCGTGGCCTGCCCCTGAGGTCTCTCCCACTCAGCGGCATGCGCCCCAGGACGCCCCCAGCCGCTGCGCGCCCTGTTTCCCCCCTTCTTGTGGTCCTTCCCATCCGCAGGAGCAGACAGGGAGCCTGCTTTCCGAGCGAGCAAGTGAGTGAGAGACTGAGCAAGCGCGAGACCCGTGCGCGTCCCCCGCTACCTCACGCGCGCTTCCCCACGCCTCCGCCTCTCCCTCTCCCCCCCCCTTCATTGCAGAGCCAGAAATGGCCTTTTTTCTGCCCCAAAATAAGCGGGTGGGTGGGTGTGCATTAGCTTCCTAGCCATTCGAGAGGGTCACTTTTCGGTTGCCTCAGTTTCCCCGGTGGCGCTGATGGAGACAGAGAAAGAGAGGAGGGGCCGTGAAGGGAAGGTGGCACCACCGGCCACTTTGACAGCGTGTCTTTTTTTTTCCTCCCCCGTTTCCCCCCGCTATCGCCCCCACCCCTTTTCCTCCTCCTTCTCTTGCCCCCCCTCCTCCTTCCTCCCGGCCCTCCCGCTCCCTCCCTTTGGTTCTTTCTTCTCCTCCGTGCTTCAGAGGCTGGCCTTTAAATGCTTTCCTCGAGGCGGCCCGGCCCCTGGCTCGGCTGCCCGACACTCTTCCTTCCGCCTGGCCATGGGTAGCGCCTGCCCGAGCCTCCTGGTGGCCTTGGCCTTCCTGCTCTGCTGCCCGGGCGGATAATGAGGGGCCCGGCCCTTCCCGGCGTGAGGTTGGGTTAAAGGGGGCATAATTCCAAAGTGTGGCCTAGGGCAAAAAAAGGTGTTAATCCAGGCCTGACTTGTATAACCTTCTCATGGAGGTTCTTGGCTTTGACTGTCTCCTCAGAACCCCTGAGAAGGCTACTCTTGCCGCCTTCTTCTCGCCCTACAGTTCGGGTCCTGATTTCTGACCCAAGGATGGAAATCTAAGGAGAGAGGAAAATTAACGCTTTCCAAGGACAAGGTGAGTCCGAATGGAACCCGTCCTGGCCTGGGTGGAACAGCCAACTTCTGGCAAGCGTGAAAAAGCGATTTAGGGCCCTTCCGGACAGGCCCTATTATCCCAGGGTCTGATCCCAGGTTTTCTTTAAACTGGATTATTTGAGTCCCCACTGCCAAATAATCTAGGACAGGGCTGTCCAACTTCTACCGGCCCAAGGGCCGGAATTCCGGTCACTGATCACCTGCGGGGCCACTCCGCCACGCCCACAGCCCCGCCCACAGCTCCGCCCACAGCCCCGCCCACAGCCCCGCCCTGGCCTGCCCCTGGCCCCACCCCCGGCCCCGCCCGGGCCCCAGGGCGGTTCTCTCATGGCATGTTGGGTATGTGTTTACTAGTTCCACCACCAGTTTAGCACAGAGTGCTCTTTGTGTGTTGGTGAACTACAACTCCCAGAATTCAAAAACAGTCGTCGTCGTTGTTGTCGTCCCCCTCCCAACCCGACAAGTATTCAATGATGGCCATGCAGTTGGGTGCAGGTCCGTTATGGGATGGGTTCAGTGTGCTTTTTGATTGTAGGCACACTATAAATCCCAGCAATGACAACTCCCAAATGCCAAAACCAATCCCCACCAACCCCACCAGTATTCGACCGGGCATTTGGCATTTTAGCCAAATTTGGTCCAGTGAATGAATGCCTATCAGATATTTACATTATGATTCATCAGGCCCGGATTAACATTTTTTTGCGCCCTAGGCCACACTTTGGAATTACGCCCCCCCCCCCCCACACACCACTCAGACTCACACTTGGCTGACTTTCTCCATGGTGCCTCCGGAGCAGAAGAGAAAGGCGAGTAGACACCATCCCACCACCTCCAAGGTTCCCATGCATTCCCACCGGCTGGAAAGCTCCGCAGAGCTCTGAAGGTCTCCTCGGGTGTCGGGAGGCTTGGGGAGAGTGCAAACTCACTCCAAAGGCACACATGAGAGACAGAAAGCACACGTGAGAGAGAGAGTGCACGAGAGAGAGCACGCAAGAGAGAGAGCACAAGAGAGAGAGAGCACGCGTAAGAGAGAGAGGGGGAACGCGAGAGAGCAAGCGAGACAGCGTGAGAAAGAGTGCGAGAGAGAGAGGGCACACGTGCAAGAGAGAGAGCGAGAGAGAGTGTGCAAGAGAGAGAGAGAAAGTGTGAGAGAGAGAGCACAAGAGAGAGGCGAACACGAGAGAGGGAGCAAGAGAGCGTGAGAAAGAGCGCAAGAGAGCAAGCGAGAGAGAAAGAGGGCAAGCGTGCAAGAGAGAGAGAGAGCATGAGAGAGGGGGGAACACGAGAGAGGGAGCGAGAGAGCGTGAGAAAGAGCGCAAGAGAGCAAGCGAGAGAGAAAGAGGGTACGCGTGCAAGAGAGAGAGCGTGAGAGAGGGGGGAACACGAGAGAAGGCGAGAGAGAGCATGAGAAAAAGCGCAAGAGAGCAAGTGAGAGAGAAAGAGGGCAAGTGTGCAAGAGAGAGAGTGTGTGAGAGGGGGTAACACGAGAGAGGGAGCGAGAGAGCATGAGAAAGAGCGCAAGAGAGCAAGCGAGAGAGAAAGAGGGCAAGCGTGCAAGAGAGAGAGAGAGCATGAGAGAGGGGGGAACACGAGAGAGGGAGCGAGAGAGCGTGAGAAAGAGCGCAAGAGAGCAAGCGAGAGAGAAAGAGGGCACGCGTGCAAGAGAGAGAGCGTGAGAGAGGGGGGAACACGAGAGAAGGCGAGAGAGAGCATGAGAAAAGCGCAAGAGAGCAAGTGAGAGAAAAGAGGGCAAGTGTGCAAGAGAGAGAGTGTGTGAGGGGTAACGAGAGAGGGAGCGAGAGAGCATGAGAAAGAGCCGCAAGAGAGCAAGCGAGAGAGAAAGAGGGCA
>JARBWK010002678.1:0-14376 GCA_030556195.1 Anolis apletophallus | reverse complement strand
TTGGAGGAAGTGACACAATATATAGCCAATCAAAAGTTGGAAAAAATCAATGAAGTACAGAGGGAAAAGCTGAATCAGCCAATTGGAGAAGAGGAGAGATCAAAGACGCAATCAAGAAGCTCCCGAGCAATAAAACCCCTGGACCGGACGGGATGACTGCACTCTATTACAAACTTTTCAAAAAGAGCTAATCCCACATCTAAAGAGTTAATGAATCAAGCCCTGACGCAGGCACGATCCGAAAAACATGGAGAGAGAAGCAAATATTACTTTCATACATAAGGAGGGAACGGATCCGACCTGTGTGAAAAACTACCGCCCCATTTCTCTTTTAAACAATGATTATAAACTCTTTGCTTTGGTAATCTCAGCTAGACTGAAGACTTTTTAAACACGACGATTCATGAAGATCAAGCGGTTTCTCCTGGGCAGATATCTGAGGAACAACATAAGGACCATGATAAATGCTATCGAATATTACGATAAGAATAGCCAAAAAGAAGTCGGTTCCTTTTCCTGGATGCCGAAAAGGCATTCGACAATGCCAACTGGGAATTCTTGATTCAGTTGCTGAGAGAAAAAGACATGGGATTCAATTAATAAACTCTATGCAGGCGATTTATTCCACTCAGCCAGCTACCTTGTTACTAAATGGCCAGGAAGCAGGTAAAATTAAGATACAGAAAGGTACGAGACAGGGTGCCCCTGTCACCCCTACTATTCATAACAATCCTGGAACCCCTCCTAGAAGCCATAAGGAGGGATAAAGATCTAAGAGGACTGAGAATACAAAAAGAAGAATACAAGGTAAAAGCCTTTGGATGATGATATCGCCTGCATTATCGCAAAGCCAATAGAGACAATAACAAAATGGATGAAGAAAATAGATGACTTTGGGCGGTGGCTGGCTTGAAAATAAATAAAAACAAAACCAAATTACTGACCAAGAACATGAGGGAAGATCGAAAGGAAATCCTCCAGAAGGTCTCAAATTTTGAAGTAACGCAAAAAGCCAAATATTTGGGGATTGTCATCACAGCCAAGAATAATCAACTCTTAAAAAATAACTATGAGAGGGTATGGCAGGATATTAAAAAGAAACTACAGAATTGGAAACAGATTGGACTCAGCCTGACAGGCAGGATAGCGGTTATTAAAATGGAGGTTCTCCCAGAATGCTCTTCCTTTTCCTAAGCTTACCAATAATCAGAACAAGTTTTTATTTAAAAGTGTTGAAGTCGGAGATACTCAAGTTTGTCTGGGAACAAAAAGAAGCCAAGAATAAGCTATAAAGTACTAACGGATAAAAGGAGAGAGGAGGGTTGGGGTTGCCCAACCTTCAGCTATATTGAGGCGGCAGCCTTGAATTGGGTGATCGATTGGGCAACCTTAGAGAACAATGGATATAAGAACAAAGAGGCAATGCGATGGGCAGTCAAACATAAATCAATATTGTATTATAGACATCAGCATTGTGATACACAAGTATCCAAACATGAACAAATAATATGGTGCAGTCCTCTCACTTTAAAAAAGAAATCAACGGCCGTTGCATGCAAGCGTCCCTCTATAGATACCAAAGCAAAATACAAACAGGTAGTACTGGGACTTCCCAGCAAAGCAGTCAGTGGCACTACAGGACACCAAATAGGTCCTCACAATGAAAATGAAAATAAGTAAAGCCCCCCGTGTGACTTGTGGCTGAAAAGCCTTCAACCCGGGATTCCGGGCAGAGCGCAACAAACAGGCGCGTCGGTCGGGGCGATGTCTCCGCCCTTCCAAAGGTGGGGGCCGGAGTGCAGTTGACTGTAAACAAGGATGCTCGTGGCGTTGCAAAACGGCCTGGCAAATGCAGCGTGGAGAGGTTCCCAAGTAAATAATAGTTCAAGGTGGAGGAGGTGTGTGGTCGACGGGATGAAGTGCCTAGATCTTTCCCGTTTGGGTCCTTCCTCAGGGCGATCCACACACCCGGGAATATACACAACTGTACATAAAATAAACACAATATAATGCCTCTTAAAGGAACATAGGTGGGTCGATGGGCAGGGTAGGAAAGGTAAGCTTACAAATGTTGTTTTCAGGTCCCCCAATGGGAGAAAGCCGCTGATGCGGTCGAAGGAAAATAAAGGGCCAAATGGGCGCAGTGACCGAAGGTCCGGTCCAGGCTAAAGCCTCCCTGGAGGCTATATCCCTAACAGGAAGATGGGATACAGCTGGAGCCCCAGCGGGGTGGGTCTTGGTGCAGTAGTTTAATTCAGTAAAGCATTTAAACTGACAGGCTCATTTAAACCGAAAGGTTGCTCACAGGCACATTGTATAATATGTTTCAATTCAGTTTTGAAAGTAAGGTGGATTGTAGGTCCATGTGGGGTTGCATCTCCACTTTTTCTAATCAACGAACTTAAAATCCGGGATGGATTTGTGGACTTCTTTGAAGTGTTTGTATAAGTATACGTCTTCATTACCAGAGAGGATTTTCAGTCTGTGTTCCCAATCCTCGCCCTCAGCTGGCGTTTGGTAACCCCACATAAAGGAGGGCACGAGCAAAAAGGAGGTACACACATTTTTCTGTGGCTTTGTACAGAACTGATGGAGTTTAATGGTCTTGGGCGTGCCAGAATTTGAATCTGCTTCAAGGGGCTCACAAAGTCACAACAAATGCAATGCCCACACTTGAAAGTTCCAGCTTGGAAGCTGCTGGTGGTCTTCCTCCTGGCCCCAAATCTGAGTGGGTGAGCCAGTCTCCAATGTTGGTGGTACGTTTAAATGCTGGCATCGGAGGTTTATCAATCCTGCAACATCGGCCACAAGGGCCAATGACGTTTTACCACATTGAGAATTTGTCTACTTTGAGGAGTGAACTTAAGAGGCCAAATAAGCCTATCTGGTGTGGTTTTAGTTTTGTATTTGAGGAGATCCTCTCGTGGTGTTGCATCGGCTTTGTGTTTGGCACGGGTGATTAGGTAGAGGGGTTACCCCTCTTCCTGAAGTTGTCCATCAGAACAGTGGCTTGTTTCTCGTAGTCCCTACTGGAAGTGGAATTCCGTTTATCCGGATAAGTTGTGAATATGGAAGATTGTTCTTCAATGGTGATGGATGAAAACTTCCATAATGCAAAAAAGAATTCTTTGCAATGGGTTTCGTGAATGGTTTCACTCCCAAGCCATCCTCGTGTTTAAAGATGGTTATATCCAGGAAATTCACTTCCACATTGTTATAAACGGTGGTAAATTTGATGCTGGGGTGCCAAAAGTCCAGCCAATGGTCACAATCTCTGTGGACGGTGTCGGTTTGAGTAGGAGCAGGACGTCATCGATGTACCTCCACCAGTGTAAGACATTGGTGGCAGTTGTTCCGGATGCCGCCTGGGAATGAAGAAAACGATCCTCTAGTGATCTCACAAATAAGTTCGCGATGGTGGGTGCGGCCGGGACCCCATGGCCACGCCCCTTTCTGGATATAGAATTGTTGTTCAAATCTAAAATAGTTGTATTCTGTAATACAGTCATATAGATCAAGAAGGAAGCCGGTGGGAGGTGTGAGGGGTCTTGGTCTACTGTTGAGGACACTCTCAATGATAACTCTGGATTCTTCCAGTGGGATGTTCGTGTAGAGCGAGGTGATGTCTGAAGTAGCCAAAATGGTGCCCACAGGAAGTTTGATGTGTTCTATCTTAGAAATTAAGTCCGTCGTATCTTTGATATAGGAGGGCCTGGACTGTACAGAAGGTTGCAGAATACCATCAAGGTATTTGGCTAATGGTTCCAAAATACTGTCCCTTGCGAGACGATGGGTCTGCCCGGTACGGAAAGGAGTCCTTGTGGGTCTTCGGCAGATGGTAGAATACCGGTACCCTAGGGTTCTCCTTGATAAGATATTTGCTTAGTTTCGAGTCGATGTATCCCATGCTCTCGCCGTAGTGTACGATACTGGAAATGTTCTTCAAGAATCTCTGAGTGGGGTCAGAGTTCACCTTCTCATAGAACCTCTCATCCTGGAGTTGTCTCTCCGCTTCAATCCTGTAGTCAGAAGTATTTTTGAAGGACTATTCCTCCACCTTTGTCTGCCTTCTTGATAACAATAGTGCTGTTGTTCCCAAGTTCTTTAAGAGCTGTCGAGTCTTGCAGGGAAAGATTCCTGTGATGATTTTTAAAGTTGATCTTCTTGGTTTCTCTCAAGACCACATGCTCAAACGCTCTCACACTGGTGGACGGGGTGGGTGGTACGAATTTGCTTTTGATGTAGAAGGAGGGTGGATTGTCTTTGGTTGTTTTGTCTTTGAAGAAGTCCCTGAGTCGAATGTTGCGAAAAAGGGTGGCTAAGTCTTGTCGGAGGTCTAGTTGGCTGTAATTAGGGGTCATCACATAAGAGAGCCCTTTGTTGATTGTCTTTTCCAAATGGGAGATAACTGAACATCAGATAGATTCACTATCATGTTGTCTTTTGGTGCCGGGACCCTTGGGAAAACCCTGTTTGTAGAACCCAGCTTGAGGTCTATTGCGTTTGGGATACTGTTTCGTTTGGGGTTGGGAGGTACTGGAGGAATCGGATTGGGCGTTCGTGTCCTCTCCAGAGGAGTGCGATGTTCCTGAATCCCTCCAAATTTTACCCCTCTCCGTCCCTTCCTCTGATGGGTTTTTTTGAACCAGGTATATACCCTGTTTCTCCTGTAGTCTTCTCTGTCCCTGTTGAGCTTCTTTAATTTATCCGCTCTAATCTCCTGATGGAGTTTTTCACACTCTTCGGCTATCTCTTGAGTGTGCGTGGGTTGGATACTACCGGCTAGGTCCTGTTTCATCGTATCAATCTCGATCACCAATTCATCAATCTCTTTATTGGTTCTTTGAAGTAATAAAAAAAGTAAATCTTTAGAACAGTTATTCGTGATATCATACCAGTCCTTCAAGAGAGCACTGTCCTCCTTGTATGTACCAGGTGACAGGGGAATCCTAAGTCCCCTAGGTATCATGTCACTTCTTCAGCTATATTGTGAGGCGGCAGCCTTGAATTGGGTGATCGATTGGGCAACCTTAGAGAACAAGAAAACTATTATGCTGGAAGGGGCAGATTTGAGGCGGGGCTGGCATGCGTACGTATGGTACAATAAAGTTGAAATTGAAAAAAATTTTCTGAATCATTTCACGAGAGCCGCCCTGTTCAAAGTGTGGAAGAAATATAAAGATCGTTTTTATAAGAAAACACCCCAATGGATCTCCCCCGATGGAAGCCCTACACGTGAAAGAAGTCCCGTCAAAAATGGTATATTTATCAACAACTCATCTACAGACAGTCAGAGGGATGGCGACTCAGAACATTAGAAGAATTAAGGGACCTAGGACTTGAGCTTACTTGGTTTCAATATGCGCAGATAAAGGAATGCTTCAGACAGGACCTGAAAAAGGACTTTGAAACAAAGGAAACAACCTGGGACAAAGTGATGAAAGCCGGAAAGAAACAAATAACTCTTTTATATAACAAGTTGCTTGAGTGGGATACGGAAGAAGAACTGATCAAGAAGAAAAGAACTGATCAAGAGTACTTGAGCCACCCCTCCTGTTTATATTCCATGTTTTAAACTGTAATTGTTCACCCTAGGGTTTTAACTGTTGGCCCAAGAATTGGGACACTCACAAATATTAAAGAATTATTATTATTATTATTATTATTACTAAGAGATTGGGAACTCTTGTGGAAGAAGAAACTTAAATATTCAGGCTTTACCAATATAGCGGAAAGCTGGCAGAAGATGTTCTTTCATTGGTATCTCACCCCGGCTAAATTGGCACGCTTCTACAAAAATTTAAAGGACCGATGCTGGAAGTGTGGAGAGGATAAGGGAACCTTCCTACACTGCTGGTAGAAGTGCAATAAGATCAAAAAGTTTTGGAGGGAGGTGCATGTCCATATGCGAAGAATGCTTAAAAGAAAATTCGAGCTGAAGCCGGAGTATTATTTGTTAAATATTTTGGATTTTGAGATAGGAGACAACGAGGATAAACTTTTTTTTGTTATCTCCGCGGCGGCGAGAATTGAAATAGCTAAGAAATGGAAGAGCTCAGACACGCCATCGATCCAGTACTGGCTGCTTAAAGTAAGGGACTTAATGGACCTAGATACCCTCAGGAGCATAGTGCTAAATCAAAATACAAAATCTAGCACGAACTGGAGCCAAATTGGTACTTACATTAAAGATTTAAATATGAAAGGTTTGAAAACCAAGAAAAGCAAGAAGACCTGACTGGTGACTCAACAACCCCGAGGGGATTTTAGGGGAGCTGGAACATTCCAAAGGATTGAGGAGGAAGTTGGATAGAAGAGTATCTGATGGGAACCTGTCTTCCAAAAAATCTTCAAGTTTGGAAGATGATGATTTTGGCCCAAGATTTGGGCGTTTTCCTAACCCGGCGGGTCAGAAAAGTCCAAATTTACAAAAATCTTCAAGTTTGGAAGATGTTGATTTTCGGACAAAATTTTGGCCAAACCCGGCGGGTCAGAAAACTCAAAATTTTCAAAAATCTTCGAGTTTGGAAGATGTTGATTTTGGCCCAAGATTTGGGCGTTTTCCTAACCCGGCGGGTCAGAAAAGTCCAAATTTACAAAAATCTTCAAGTTTGGAAGATGTTGATTTTGGGCCAAAATTTTGGCCAAACCCGGCGGGTCAGAAAACTCAAAATTTTCAAAAAAAACCTTCAAGTTTGGAAGATGATGATTTTGGTCCAAAATTTGGGTGTTTTCCTAACCCGTCAGGCCAGAAAATTCCAAATTTACAAAAATCTTCAAGTTTGGAAGATGTTGATTTTGGGCCAAAATTTTGGCCAAACCCGGCGGGTCAGGGTCAGAAAACTCAAAATTTTCAAAAATCTTCGAGTTTGGAAGATGTTGATTTTGGCCCAAGATTTGGGCGTTTTCCTAACCCGGCGGGTCAGAAAAGTCCAAAATTTCAAAAATCTTCAAGTTTGGAAGATGTTGATTTTGGGCCAAAATTTTGGCCAAACCCGGCGGGTCAGAAAACTCAAAATTTTCAAAAAATCTTCAAGTTTGGAAGATGTTGATTTTGGCCCAAGATTTGGGCGTTTTCCTAACCCGTCAGTCCAGAAAAGTCCAAATTTACAAAAATCTTCAAGTTTGGAAGATGTTGATTTTGGGCCAAAATTTTGGCCAAACCCGGCGGGTCAGAAAACTCAAAATTTTCAAAAAACCTTCAAGTTTGGAAGATGATGATTTTGGCCCAAGATTTGGGCGTTTTCCTAACCTGGCGGGTCAGAAAAGTCCAAATTTACAAAAATCTTCAAGTTTGGGAGATGTTGATTTTCGGACAAAATTTTGGCCAAACCCGGCGGGTCAGAAAACTCAAAATTTATCCTGCAAAACAAATCCAGTAACCCACCAAGGTTTAAAGGACGAGAAATAATAGTACTGAAAGAATTCACCCCGCATCACTGGCCAAGAGGAAGAGTTATTATTTCCTCACAGATGAATTGAAGAGGAACCAAATTAAATTTAAATGGGAGAGGATGGAAGGTTTTTCTGTTTTCTTTAAAGATGTAAAAAGATGGATAACGACGGAGGAAAAGGCAAAGGAGTTTCAAGGAGAACTAAAGGCCTTTCTGGAGACCAAGAGGAAGGAGGAGCCTAGACAACAACAAGGAAGATCAAAAGAAAAGGCCAATCTAGATAAAGCCGATACGAGTCGGAAGCATGATACCAGAAACGAGAAGGATCATAGTAAACAGGACAAGAAAAGGCAGAGGCCTAACTCCTCGGAGGATAAGGAAGACTCTTCTGTGGGAATAGACAAGGAAGTCGAAGAGCTAATTGATTTTGGTGATGGTGGTGACAATATTTTTGAATAATGTGAATGGTTTAAACTCTGTGAATAAAAGGAATTTGATTTTTAATCAGATTAAGAAAGGAAATTATGATTTGGTTGCGCTGCAGGAGACCCACACCTTACAGAAACACGCTTCGCACTTAAGCAGAAAGGATATGGGGAAAGCCTTCCATTCCTTAGCCATGGAAAAAAAGAGAGGGGTGATAATATATGCGAAAGAATTTCTGAATGCCTCATTTGCTTTCAAGGACCAAGAAGGAAGGGTGATCGCGGTGAAATTTAAGTTCAATCAAAAGGAGATCTTAGTGTGTAGCATATATGCCCCCACGGGGGCTAAGGGTAAATTTGTGCGGACACTCCGGAAAAAAATCCAAGAGCAAACATTTGACGAGCTCATAGTATTGGGAGACTTCAATGGGGTCATGGATGGGAATCTCGATAGATCCAAGAGGAAAACCAGGGGGGATAACCCGCAAGCGGGAAAACTCCCATTACCATTTTTTGATTTGAAAAAAGAAAATAACCTCCAGGATGTTTGGAGAACAAGTAACCCAACGGAAAGGGATTACACTTTTTATTCTCACCGCCACTCATCCTGGTCCAGAATTGACATGGTCTGGGCCTCAAAACAGCTAGCAATGGACATAGAGAAAATTAAAATACAGACAAGAGTTCATACGGACCATTGTCCTATGGTATTATCACTCCACCACAAAAAGATCCAAAGAAGATGGAAACTCAATGAGAGCATTTTGAGGACGGAGGAGGAAATTGAAATGAATAAGAAATTACTAAAAGAATATTTTGAGTTCAACCATTCAGAACAGATTAAAATTGAAACGGTATGGGACGCCAGCAAGGCGGTCATGCGGGGTTATTTTTTGCAGCAGGGGGCGCGAAAGAACAGGAAAAGGATGGAAAGAGAGAATGAATTGAAGGAAGAGCTCAGCCAGAAAGAAAAGCTCCTAAAAGTCAATCCGAGAGACAAGAAACTAAAATGGGAGATGGAGCTGGTTAAAAAAGAAATCAATTCACTCCAAATTGAGCAAATGGCGAGAAACCTTAAACGGCTAAAGATGAACTATTTACTCTATGTGAATAAACCGGGAAGACTTCTATCGAGAAAGCTAAAAGGTAGAAGACAGAAACAGGTGATAACAAAGCTGACCAAGGGGGAAACACAGATATATGGGCAAGAAGAAATAGCGGAACAATTTAAGGATTTCTATGAGGCTCTTTACCAAAGAGAAGATATTAAATTGGAGGAAGTGACACAATATATAGCCAATCAAAAGTTGGAAAAAATCAATGAAGTACAGAGGGAAAAGCTGAATCAGCCAATTGGAGAAGAGGAGATCAAAGACGCAATCAAGAAGCTCCCGAGCAATAAAACCCCTGGACCGGACGGGATGACTGCACTCTATTACAAACTTTTTCAAAAAGAGCTAATCCCACATCTAAAAGAGTTAATGAATCAAGCCCTGACGCAGGCAACGATCCCGAAAACATGGAGAGAAGCAAATATTACTTTCATACATAAGGAGGGAACGGATCCGACCTGTGTGAAAAACTACCGCCCCATTTCTCTTTTAAACAATGATTATAAACTCTTTGCTTTGGTAATCTCAGCTAGACTGAAGACTTTTTTAAACACGACGATTCATGAAGATCAAGCCGGATTTCTCCTGGGCAGATATCTGAGGAACAACATAAGGACCATGATAAATGCTATCGAATATTACGATAAGAATAGCCAAAAAGAAGTCGGGTTCCTTTTCCTGGATGCCGAAAAGGCATTCGACAATGCCAACTGGGAATTCTTGATTCAGTTGCTGAGAGAAAAAGACATGGGATTCCAATTAATAAACTCTATGCAGGCGATTTATTCCACTCAGTCAGCTACCTTGTTACTAAATGGCCAGGAAGCAGGTAAAATTAAGATACAGAAAGGTACGAGACAGGGGTGCCCCCTGTCACCCCTGCTATTCATAACAATCCTGGAACCCCTCCTAGAAGCCATAAGGAGGGATAAAGATCTAAGAGGACTGAGAATACAAAAAGAAGAATACAAGGTAAAAGCCTTTGCGGATGATATCGCCTGCATTATCGAAAAGCCAATAGAGACAATAACAAAATGGATGAAGAAAATAGATGACTTTGGGGCGGTGGCTGGCTTGAAAATAAATAAAAACAAAACCAAATTACTGACCAAGAACATGAGGGAAGATCGAAAGGAAATCCTCCAGAAGGTCTCAAATTTTGAAGTAACGCAAAAAGCCAAATATTTGGGGATTGTCATCACAGCCAAGAATAATCAACTCTTAAAAAATAACTATGAGAGGGTATGGCAGGATATTAAAAAGAAACTACAGAATTGGAAACAGATTGGACTCAGCCTGACAGGCAGGATAGCGGTTATTAAAATGGAGGTTCTCCCCAGAATGCTCTTCCTTTTCCAAAGCTTACCAATAATCAGAACAAGTTTTTATTTCAAAGTGTGGAAGTCGGAGATCCTCAAGTTTGTCTGGGAACAAAAGAAGCCAAGAATAAGCTATAAAGTACTAACGGATAAAAAGGAGAGAGGAGGGTTGGGGTTACCCAACCTTCAGCTATATTGTGAGGCGGCAGCCTTGAATTGGGTGATCGATTGGGCAACCTTAGAGAACAAGAAAACTATTATGCTGGAAGGGGCAGATTTGAGGCGGGGCTGGCATGCGTACGTATGGTACAATAAAGTTGAAATTGAAAAAAATTTTCTGAATCATTTCACGAGAGCCGCCCTGTTCAAAGTGTGGAAGAAATATAAAGATCGTTTTTATAAGAAAACACCCCAATGGATCTCCCCGATGGAAGCCCTACACGTGAAAGAAGTCCCGTCCAAAAAATGGTATATTTATCAACAACTCATCTACAGACAGTCAGAGGGATGGCGACTCAGAACATTAGAAGAATTAAGGGACCTAGGACTTGAGCTTACTTGGTTTCAATATGCGCAGATAAAGGAATGCTTCAGACAGGACCTGAAAAAGGACTTTGAAACAAAGGAAACAACCTGGGACAAAGTGATGAAAGCCGGAAAGAAACAAATAACTCTTTTATATAACAAGTTGCTTGAGTGGGATACGGAAGAAGAACTGATCAAGAGTACGATGGTAAAGTGGGCCCAAGAATTGGGACACTCGATACTACTAGGACTACTTGAGCCACCCCTCCTGTTTATATTCCATGTTTTAAACTGTTGTACATTGTTCACCCTAGGGTTTTAACTGTTGTAAGTCGCCCGGAGCACCGCCGGTGGAGGGCGACTCACAAATATTAAAGTATTATTATTATTATTATTATTACTAAGAGATTGGGAACTCTTGTGGAAGAAGAAACTTAAATATTCAGGCTTTACCAATATAGCGGAAAGCTGGCAGAAGATGTTCTTTCATTGGTATCTCACCCGGCTAAATTGGCACGCTTCTACAAAAATTTAAAGGACCGATGCTGGAAGTGTGGAGAGGATAAGGGAACCTTCCTACACTGCTGGTAGAAGTGCAATAAGATCAAAAAGTTTTGGAGGGAGGTGCATGTCCATATGCGAAGAATGCTTAAAAGAAAATTCGAGCTGAAGCCGAGTATTATTTGTTAAATATTTTGGATTTTGAGATAGGAGACAACGAGGATAAACTTTTTTTGTTATCTCCGCGGCGGCGAGAATTGAAATAGCTAAGAAATGGAAGAGCTCAGACACGCCAAAACTCAAAATTTTCAAAAATCTTCAAGTTTGGAAGATGATGATTTTGGCCCAAGATTTGGGCGTTTTCCTAACCCGTCAGGCCAGAAAAGTCCAAATTTACAAAAATCTTCAAGTTTGGAAGATGTTGATTTTGGGCCAAAATTTTGGCCAAACCCGGTGGGTCAGAAAACTCAAAATTTTCAAAAATCTTCGAGTTTGGAAGATGTTTATTTTGGCCCAAGATTTGGGCGTTTTCCTAACCCGGTGGGTCAGAAAAGTCCAAATTTACAAAAATCTTTGGAAGAGTTTGGAAGATGTTGATTTTGGGCCAAAAAAATTTTCAAGTTTGGAGATTTGATTTTGGCCAAATTTTTGGCCAAACCCTTTTTCAAAAAAACTTGGAGTTTGGAAGATGTTGATTTTGGCCAGAAAAGTCCAAACCCGTCAGGTCAGAAAAGTCAAAAAAATCTTCAAGTTTGGAAGATGTTGATTTTGGGCCAAAATTTTGGCCAAACCCGGCGGGTCAGAAAACTCAAAATTTTCAAAAAACCTTCAAGTTTGGAAGATGATGATTTTGGCCCAAGATTTGGGCGTTTTCCTAACCCGTCAGGCCAGAAAAGTCCAAATTTACAAAAATCTTCAAGTTTGGGAGATGTTGATTTTCGGCCAAAATTTGGGCCAAACCCGGCGGGTCAGAAAACTCAAAATTTTCAAAAAACCTTCAAGTTTGGAAGATGATGATTTTGGCCCAAGATTTGGGCGTTTTCCTAACCCGGGGGGTCAGAAAAGTCCAAATTTACAAAAATCTTCAAGTTTGGAAGATGTTGATTTTGGGCCAAAATTTTGGCCAAACCCGGCGGGTCAGAAAACTCAAAATTTTCAAAAAAAATCTTCAAGTTTGGAAGATTTGGAAGATGTTGATTTTGGCCCAAAATTTCAAGTTTGGATGTTTTTTGGGCTAACCCAAACCCGGCGGGTCAGAAAAGTCAAAATTTACAAAAATCTTCAAGTTTGGAAGATGTTGATTTTGGGCCAAAATTTTGGCCAAACCCGGGGGTCAGAAAAGTCAAAAAAAAATCTTCAAAAGATTTTTTTGGGCAAAAAACCTTCAGAAAACTCAAAATTTTCAAAAAAACCTTTTTGGAAGATGATGATTTTGGCCCAAGATTTGGGTGTTTTCCTAACCCGTCAGGTCAGAAAAGTCCAAATTTACAAAAATCTTCAAGTTTGGGAGATGTTGATTTTCGGCCAAAATTTTGGCCAAACCCGGCGGGTCAGAAAACTCAAAATTTTCAAAAATCTTGGAGTTTGGAAGATGTTGATTTTGGCCCAAGATTTGGGCGTTTTCCTAACCCGGCAGGTCAGAAAAGTCCAAATTTACAAAAATCTTCAAGTTTGGAAGATGTTGATTTTGGGCCAAAATTTTGGCCAAACCCGGCGGGTCAGAAAACTCAAAATTTTCAAAAATCTTCGAGTTTGGAAGATGTTGATTTTGGCCCAAGATTTGGGCGTTTTCCCCGGCAGGTAACCCAAAAATCTTCAAGTCAGGTCAGAAAAGTCCAAATTTACAAAAATCTTCAAGTTTGGAAGATGTTGATTTTGGGCCAAAATTTTGGCCAAACCCGGCGGGTCAGAAAACTCAAAATTTTCAAAAAAACCTTCAAGTTTGGAAGATGATGATTTTGGCCCAAGATTTGGGCGTTTTCCTAACCCGGCGGGTCAGAAAAGTCCAAATTTACAAAAATCTTCAAGTTTGGGAGATGTTGATTTTGGGCCAAAATTTTGGCCAAACCCGCGGGTCAGAAAACTCAAATTTTTAACTACAACTGAGGTATAGAAATATAGCAGAAGTGGCCTCCCAAGATTTAAAGGAAACAGTCGCGGAGATCTCAGCGGAGATTGTGGCTTCCTCGATGGAGCAGATGATCCAAGATATCGATCGGGTACAAAGGATAAATTCATTTTTGCGAAGAAAAACAAATTGCCAGGGGATGTAGTGGTGACATTCAATAGAAGATCTACTAGGGATTTAATCCTGCAAAACAAATCCAGTAACCCACCAAGGTTTAAAGGACGAGAAATAATAGTACTGAAAGAATTCACCCCCGCATCACTGGCCAAGAGGAAGAGTTATTATTTCCTCACAGATGAATTGAAGAGGAACCAAATTAAATTTAAATGGGAGAGGATGGAAGGTTTTTCTGTTTTCTTTAAAGATGTAAAAAGATGGATAACGACGGAGGAAAAGGCAAAGGAGTTTCAAGGAGAACTAAAGGCCTTTCTGGAGACCAAGAGGAAGGAGGAGCCTAGACAACAACAAGGAAGATCAAAAGAAAAGGCCAATCTAGATAAAGCCGATACGAGTCGGAAGCATGATACCAGAAACGAGAAGGATCATAGTAAACAGGACAAGAAAAGGCAGAGGCCTAACTCCTCGGAGGATAAGGAAGACTCTTCTGTGGGAATAGACAAGGAAGTCGAAGAGCTAATTGATTTTGGTGATGGTGGTGACAATATTTTTGAATAATGTGAATGGTTTAAACTCTGTGAATAAAAGGAATTTGATTTTTAATCAGATTAAGAAAGGAAATTATGATTTGGTTGCGCTGCAGGAGACCCACACCTTACAGAAACACGCTTCGCACTTAAGCAGAAAGGATATGGGGAAAGCCTTCCATTCCTTAGCCATGGAAAAAAAGAGAGGGGTGATAATATATGCGAAAGAATTTCTGAATGCCTCATTTGCTTTCAAGGACCAAGAAGGAAGGGTGATCGCGGTGAAATTTAAGTTCAATCAAAAGGAGATCTTAGTGTGTAGCATATA
>JARBWK010002677.1:0-14376 GCA_030556195.1 Anolis apletophallus | reverse complement strand
CTTCTTCTCTCTACTCTCTACTCTTCTTCTCCTTCTCCTCCTCTTCTCTTCCTCTACCGTTTTCTTCTTCTTTTCTTCTTTCTCCTGCCATTTTTCTTCTTCCCCTTCTTCCCCTTCTTCTCTCTACCCTCTTCTTCTCCTCCTCTCCTTCTCCCCTTTCCTTCTCTTCCTCCTCCTCTCTTCCTCTGATTCTCTGCATTCCTTCTCCTCTTCTCCCTTCTTCTTCAGGTTTTTCTTTTCTCCTCCTCCCCTTTTCCTCCTTCTTTCTCCTTTTCTCTCTCTCATCTCATCCTCTTCTTCCTCCTCCTTTCCTTTTTCTTCACCTTCTTTCTTCTCCTTTTCCCCTTCTTCTCTCTACTCCTCCTTCTCCTCCTCTCTACCGTTTTCTTCTTCTTTTCTTCTTTCTCCTGCCATTTTTCTTCTTCTCCTCCTTCACCTTCTTCTTTCTACCCTCTTCTTATCCTTCTCCTCATCTTCTGTTCCTCTCATTCTCTGCATTCCTTCTTCTCTTCTCCTTTCTTCTTCTGGTTTTTCCTTTCTCCTCTTCCCCTTTTCCTTCTCCTCCTCCTCTTCTTCCTTTTTCTCTCTCCTCCTCCCTCTTCTCCCATTCTTCTCCTCCTCCTCCTTCTCCTCCTCTTCTTCTCCTTCTCCTTCACCTTCTTCTCTCTACCTTCTTCTTATCCTCCTCATCTTCTCTTCCTCTCATTCTCTGCATTCCTTCTTCTCTTCTCCTTTCTTCTTCTGGTTTTTCTTTTCTCCTTTTCCCCTTTTCCTTCTCCTCCTCCTTCTCTCTCTTCTTCCTTTTTCTCTCTCCTCCTCCCTCTTCTCCCATTCTTCTTCTCCTCCTTCTCCTCATCTTCTTCTCCTTCTCCTTCACCTTCTTCTCTCTACCTTCTTCTTATCCTCCTCATCTTCTCTTCCTCTCATTCTCTGCATTCCTTCTTCTCTTCTCCTTTCTTCTTCTGGTTTTTCTTTTCTCCTTTTCCCCTTTTCCTTCTCCTCCTCCTTCTCCTCTTCTTCCTTTTTCTCTCTCCTCCTCCCTCTTCTCCCATTCTTCTTCTCCTCCTTCTCCTCATCTTCTTCTCCTTCTCCTTCACCTTCTTCTCTCTACCTTCTTCTTATCCTCCTCATCTTCTCTTCCTCTCATTCTCTGCATTCCTTCTTCTCTTCTCCTTTCTTCTTCTGGTTTTTCTTTTCTCCTTTTCCCCTTTTCCTTCTCCTCCTCCTCTTCTTCTTTTTTCTCTCTCCTCCTCATGCTCTTCTCCCCCTCCTTCTCCTCCCTCTTCTCCCATTCTTCTTCTCCTCCTTCTCCTCCTCTTCTCTTTCTTCTCTCATGTGCATGCTAAGTAGGCAGTTTTCCATCTACGCAGAACTTTGTTAAATCAAAACCATTTTTTCCAATTTTCTTCCTCTTCTTCTCCTCCCAATTTTTTCTTCTCCTTCTTCTTCTCTTGTTCTCTTTATTTCCCCTCTTCTTCTTTTTTCTGAGTTCTCCTCCCCTTCTCCTTCTCCTCCTCCTTCTCTTCTACTTTTTCCTCCTCTTCCTCTTCTTGGTCCTTCTTCTGAAAGTTTCAAATGCTTTTCACTCCCAAGCAATGCTCTTTGGCATTCCCCTGTCGCTCCCTTCTATCCCCCATTTCAAACTCTACTCCAAAATCTCAGCTCAGGTTTGCGTCTTGCCACAAACGAACTCCCTGTCGAAGCCACGGTGCTTTTCACAAATTGGGAGAAAATTGGTTTTGATTTAACAAAGTTCCGAGTGGATGGAAAACCGCCTGCTTAGCATGCGCATGAGTCAACTGCCTTTGTGCCGCCTTAGCGTTGCATTAGCATATTCTTCTTTTTCCTCCCCCCCTCCCACTTTTTTTTAATTAAGCGAGTGTTGCAAATTGTTTCCCTGTTAATTATTTCAGCTATGGACATTATTATTTTTCCCTTTCGGAATGCAGCGCCCGTTTCGGAGGGTTCATCGTCCTGCAGACGACGCCGTGTTCGCACAAACACACACAACCGTTCAGCGCAGTTGATAAGGCTCCATCTGCCATTGTTGCGACGCAAGCGTCTCGCCCATTTATAATTGGAAACATCCTGTAGCAAATAATCTCCTGAAGCGCTGATCTGCTATCCCGGAACAGTAATAGTCTCTCTTTCCTCTGTGGCTTATTTCACCGAAGAAAATAGGGACGCTGACAGCTAGTGTTTAACACAAATCTATCTATGGAGATGTGGCTGGGAAGGAGGTCGGTTTCCTGTGGGTGAAGCTGCAGAGATAAAGACAAGATGCAAGGGAAGCATAAGAAATTAGGCTGAGAGGCATCAACATTCAGAGCCATAGGTCCAAAGAGTCATTTGTGCTCAGAAGTAAGACCTGTGGAGTTCCATATCACTATAGGTGCGTCTACACTGGAGAATTAATGCAATTTGGACACCGCATGGGTTCAATGCTATGGAATCCTGGTCTCGTATGGCAGAAGGGGGTGGCACCATGAGTTACTGCAGTGGGCAACATCAACCTTAGGACTGCCACTGATGTTTCAGCCTAGAACAGTGTTTCTCAACCTGGGGGTCGGGACCCCCAGGGGGGTCACGAGAGGGTTTCAGAGGGGTCGCCAAAGACCATCAGAAAACAAATATTATGATGGTCTTAGGAAGCCCTTTGGCAGTCCGGCTTTCAGGGCATGGGACGGAGACGGTTCTGGTCTCCATCACAGACCAGCTGCGCTGCCACCTGGATCAAGGCAGATCGGCGCTGCTTGTACTATTGGACCTCACAGCAGCGTTTGATACTGTCGCTTACTATCTATTGACCCACCGTCTTGCTGGGGCCGGGGTGAGGGGGACGGCCTTGAATTGGCTGTCCTCCTTCCTCCAGAACCGGACACAGCGAGTGAGGCGGGACAAGGTCGTCTCCGGGGGTTCCCCACTTCTGTGTGGGGTGCCCCAGGGGGCCATTCTCTTCCCTCTATTGTTTAACATCTACATGCGACCACTTGCCCAGCTGGTGCGCAGCTTCGGGCTTGAGTGTCATCAGTACGCTGATGACATTCAGCTCATTCTGAGGATGGAGGGCCGGCCCAAATCTGTATCTGATAATTTCCATCTTTGCCTCAAAGCTATTACTGGGTGGCTGTGAACCAGTAGGTTGAAGATGAATCCAGCGAAGACGGAGATCCTTTGGCTGGGTCGCCCAGGCGGTGGGGAACTCCAGCTTCCAACCCTGGACAGCGCGGCACTATGCCCGTCATCAACAGTAAAGAGCCTTGGAGTCCAGTTGGAAAATCGGCTTTCCATGGAGACTCATATCTCCGTGGTTAGCCGAGTTGCATTTTTCCATCTTCGCCAGGCTCGGAAGCTGGCCCCCTACCTCTCCCGTCGCGATCTGGCCTCGGTGATCCAAGCAACGGTCATCTCAAGACTGGACTACTGTAACGCTCTTTACATTGGCCTGCCTCTGTTGGTGACTCGGAAACTTAAGCTAGTGCAGAACGCCGCTGCTCGCCTGTGAGCCATCGTATTACACCTATTCTGCGGGAACTGCACTGGCTACCCATTGAATTCCGGATCACCTTCAAAGTGGTAGTTCTGACTTTCAAGGCCTTGTATGGTCTGGGGCCAGTGTACCTGAGGAACCGCCTTACCCTATACTGTCCCATGAGATCACTGAGATCAGAAGATCATAATCTTCTCACTGTTCCAAGTACCAAAATCTATCGCCTCACCTCGACAAGGAGAAGGGCATTCTCTGTTATTGCCCCCACGCTGTGGAACTCCTTACCCTCGGAGGTCAGGTTGCTCCGTGACCTCATGGCATTTCGGAAGGCCTGTAAGACCTGGCTGTTCCGACAGGCGTTTGGAGTCTAAGCTGTTTTAGTTGTATATAATGCCCAGTTTTAAATTTCCTTTTAATGTGTAGTCTTTTATGCTTGATGTGCAACTGTGTATGCCGTTTTACTTGATTTATAAGCCGCCCGAGCCACTTGGGAGTGGCGGCTAATGAAAGCGAAATAAATAAATAAATTTGTTCTCAGAAGTAAGACCATATCACTATAGGTGCGTATACACTGGAGAATTAATGCAGTTTGGACACAACATTGGTTCAATGCTATGGAATCCTGGTCTCATATGGCAGAAGGCGGTGGCACCATGAGTTACTGCAGTGGGCAACATCAACCTTAGGAATGCCACTAACTTTTCAGCCCAGAATAAACCCATAATGTAAGTCAATACACTGTTCCAAGCTCTTGTCTCTAGAAACACTGAATTGAAGGAGACACTAAGGTAGTGTTTCTCAACCTGAGGTTGGGACCCCCAGAGGGGTCACGATGGGGTTTTAGAGGGGTCACCAAACACCATCAGAAAATATATATTCCTGATGGTCTGAGAAGCCTCTTTAGCAGCGAAGGCTGAAGGTCTCTCCACCTGTCCTTCTCTTCGCTTTTGGAAACAGGAGGCAAATCCTCCCACCAAAAGCTGTCCTTTGCTGTGATTGGCCGGCCTCTCAACCAAGTGGAGGGCTGTTTCTGAGACTCCACGTGGGAAGGGGAAAGCAGGCTATAGGTGCGTCTACACTGGAGAATTAATGCAGTTTGCAACATGATATGCATGTGCGAGCGAGGGAGAGCATGCAAAGCTGGAGGGAGGCTTGTGCCAGCTTGTGTCCTTCAAGTTTGGTCCAGATTTATCATTGTTTGTGTCCACAGTGTTCTCTAGATGTAGGTGAACTACAACTCCAAAACTCAAGGTCAATGCCCACCAAATCCTTCCAGTATTTTCTGTTGGTCGTAGGAGTTCTGTGTGGGAAGTTTGGCCCGATTCTATTGTTGACGGGGTACAGAATCCTCTTTGATTGCAGGTGAACTATAAATCCCACCAACTACAACTCCCAAATGTCTATTTTCGCATGCTGGAAACTCCGCCTTCGCGCCGGCTGGTAACTCCACCTCCGCGCCTGCTAGAAACACAGCAGACACAGTGGCGGAGTTTCCAGCTGGCGCGGAGGCTGAGTTTCCAGCTGGCGATGGTGCGCCCCTGCGGATCTGGCGCTCTCAGCGGGCGCCTACTCCGCCGAGTGCATTAATCCGCCCCTGCTTTAAGGCATGGGGGTTCTGTGTGGGAAGTTTGGCACCATTCTGTTGTTGGAAGGGCTCAGAATGCTCTTTGATTGTAGGTGAACTACAACTCCAAAACTCAAGGTCAATGCCCACCAAACCCTTCCAGTATTTTCTGTTGGTCATGGGAGTTCTGTGTGCCAAGTTTGGTTCAATTCCATTGTTGGTGGAGTTCAGAATGCTCTTTGATTGTAGGTGAACTATAAATTCCAGCCCCTACAACTCTCAAATGACAAAGCAACCCCCTCAATCCACAACAGTATTCAAATTTGGGCATATCAGGTGTTTGTGCCAAATTTGGTCCAGGGAATGAAATTACATCCTGCATATCAGATATTACATTTTCCCCGCTTCTGCCATTAGTGTAGAGCACTCAAAATGGGAAAATAGCAAAACAGCCTTGAGTAAAGTTTATATATATAAAAAAAACAATTGGAGTGTACGGAAGGCATCTATTAAATGCTGACATGAAGAAACCAATTGGACTTGTGCGCTGAGTCTGCATGCAATTTCCCTGGTTTTCTTCTTCCCTTCTCCGACAGTTCGCTATTTCTCCCCTGGAGCATCCGCACTTTTTACGGCCCTTTGCTCTCTGTTCCCGGACCGTTTCTTTCCCATCAAAGCCTCTGTCCTTCCATAAAGAAGCCCAAGGGCTGCCGGAAAGTTGGCTCTGCCATTTCCCCCTGCCACCCAAGCCTTTCCCAACTGCTAATAAAGATCTCTCAAACAAGATGCTAATGCCGGATTATTCAGGTAATCTCAGCCAGACACTTCCCTAGGTACGGCCGCTTATAAATAATGAATTAGGCCCTTACTTACGGTTTCCCTTGCCCTTTGGGTTCACCTGGAGGCGCGGCGAGGAATACAGATTTCAAGGCAATGAGGTCCATTTATTAATACCCATCTCCAACAAGCCCGTAGTTCATCAAGCTTGCCACAAAGTTAAAATGGATAGTATTCAATGGGTTTATAACTAAGAGTTCACTTGCGGGTCTCTGAAACCAAATCCAAAAAAAGCCAAAGAGATAGAAAAATGCAGATGCCGTCGCTGCTTTCCTTAACATCGTTTGCAGTTTATGGATTGATTGATTTTGAACACTTCCAAACACTTCCAAACATATATGTGGGGGTTGGATTGTATGCCTTTATTTTCATGTCTCTCCATATATATATATAGGCTGGTTGATCCAAGAAAAAAAGTTTCGAAACTCATTTTGGATCTAATTGTAGCTGTCGTTTCAGATTATATGGACTTCCGAAAAAATTCCGAAAAATTTCAAAATTGATTCGGAAGTATTTCCAAAATTCGGAAGTCTACGGAAATGGCCTCCGCTTTCAAAAATGGGCAAAAATATCAGCAGAAGGGACAGTCAGCAGTTAGCCATCAGCCAATGAGCAATCAGCAAGAAAATTAGGAAATGACATTCGAAATTCAGAATTCCGAAATTCGGAATTTCAGATTTCGGAATTCCTGTTGGGAGGGTTGCTCTCGAAATTGCTTAAAAAGTCGGAAGTATCCAAAAAACTTCCAAAATTCGGGCATATCCGAAATTGTAGAACAGCCCTAATATAGAGAGAGAGAGACAGAGAGAGACAGAGACAGAGCCCGTCCCCGGTGGCATTGAACTTGTTGACTGAAAAGTCACAGGTTCGAATCCGGGAGCAGCATGAGCTTCTACTGTCAGCCCCAGCTTCTGCCAACCTAGCAATTCAAAAACATGAAAATGTGAGTAGATCAATAGGTACCACTCCGGTGCAAAGGTAATGGCATTCCTTGCAGTCATGCTGGCCACATGACCTTGGACGTGTCTACGGACAACGCCGGCTCTTCGGCTTAGAAATGGAGATGCGCACCAACCCCCAGAGTCAGTCACGAATGGACTTAGTGTCAGGGGAAAATCTTTACCTTTACATATATCTATATCAATAAAAATGTAATGTTTGCTTGTTTGTGGGATTAACATAACTCAAAAACCACTGGGCGAATTGACACCAAATTTAGGCACAATACACCTATCAGGCCAACAAGTGACCATCACTCATAAAAACAATGAAAAACACAGCAAAAGGGACTTTAAAAGCAAAAAAACAACATTACAATGCATGCGCAAAACCACATATATACACATATACAAACACATAAAGCACATATACACAGACTGGGCCACAGCAACGTATGGCAGTGTATTAATATGTGGAGGTTGGATTGTATGCCTTTATTTTCATATCTCTCCACAGAGAGAGAGAGAGAGAGAGAGAGAGAGAGAGAGAGAGAGAGAGAGTAGAGTCTCACTTATCCGACAGCTCCATCATGCCAAGGCCCAGAAGCAGATAGAAGTCCTCTCTACATCCCAACTGCCACTGCCCTGACCTCAGAGGGAGAGAAGAAGAGGAATGCCCAGTCCAATCCTGCTTAGACTAAGAAGCAGATGAAGAGCCACCCCTCCATCCCATCTGCCATTGCCCTGGCCTCAAAGGCTCCCATTTCAAATATAGATTCTAATAAAAGAGCGAATGCATGGAACTGCTGGAATCTGAGAAAATCTGAGTTGCCAGAGGTTGTGCTGAATAATATCGTTTCAAGACTCACCTTGGCATTTAGGTTAAATTAAACCACAGTTCCCTGTGAGGGATATTTCCTCAGAGGTATATTTCACTGACCGCTGTGAGATTGATGCCCAAGAGAATGTACACATGATTGAATTTTAATTGTCCTTTCATTAATACCGGGAACAATTGTGTTCTCTTTTTTCCAAGGTCTCTCCAATACATTTCCTTCTATTGAAATAGGAGCTCAGTAGCAAACCAGAACATAAGCCAGGGACAGCTGGCACCAAGGTGTGGATCCACTCTGGATTTTAGCCTAAGCCAGGCATAGACAAACATTGGCCCTCCAGGTGTTTTGTACTTCAACTCCCACAATTCCTAACAGCCTATGTCTTCTCATACCTGGTCTAAACGTTGGAATGCGCTCTCCATGGCACTGCACATTTTGATCAGAATAGTAAGTTTCCACACCCTGGATGGCTTTTTCAGGCTAATGTCTGCTACTCCATTCACAGGCAATTGTATTTTGGATGCATAAGGGCTTGCGGTTATGCTGCCTGGGCAGCCATGTAGCCGGGGCTAAGGGGCATCCCCCCGAAAATTCTCAGGGTGGTCCGTGAGAAGGCCTTACTGGTACATTATTTAAACTGTTATGTTTATTCATATCATGATCTGATCACCATGCTCATTATATCCAACATTAATGGGGTTATTGGGATAACAATACAAAAGGTTTGCTAGGGTAGACCCTCTTCCACCCAGTCTCAGCCCCCCGGAACCAAACTCACCCCGAATCAAAATCCTGGCTACGGCCCTGTGCCTGGGTAATCCTGATTTCCCAGAAGGTGACATATCGAGATTCTAGTTCAGTGGTTCTCAACCTTCCTAATGCCACGACCCCTTAATACAGTTCCTCATGTTGTGGTGACCGCCCAACCATAACATTATTTTCATTGCTACTTCATAACTGTCATTGTGCTACTGTTTCGAATCGTCATGTAAATATCTGATATTCAGGATGTATCTTCATCAGCTGGACCAATTTTGCCACAATACACTCAAATTGGAATACTGGTGGGATTGGGAGGGGGATTGATTTTGTCATTTGGGAGTTGTAGTTGCTGGGATTTATAGTTCACCTACAATCAGAGAGCATTCTGAACTCCACCAACAATGGAATTGAAGCAAACTTGGCACACAGAACTCCCATTACCAACAGGAAACACTGGAAAGGTTTGGTGGGCATTGACCTTGAGTTGGTTGACCATCCACCTTATTCTACTCAAACAACAGAGGGCAACACCGTGTAATGCTACACTAAAACCACAAGAGTTATAAATAGAATACAAAAGGCTTGAGTAAGTATCAAATATATATTACGTCAACACAACAAGTTCTACACATTAAACATTATTTAGTAAGTTCTACACATTGAGAGCAACACATTGAGTTCTACACATCAAGTTCTACACATACAGTTTAACTTATCTAAATGCAAGCAGGACCTGGATTCATATATGACAATTCAATCATTCATAGATCATGGTAACATAGAGAATTCCAAGTCAAGCAGGGATGCTTGGGTTCCAATCAAAAGAAAGTACCTTTGCGAATTGCATAGTTGGGAACTGAAACAGTCACGAAGAGGAAGGTAAGTCTGTATAACTGGTAAATCCCAATGACGCTGTAAGTTCAATCCCAATGACACGGTAAGTTCAAAGTTCAAAGTAAAGAGTCCCAGGAGTGCCGCGTAGATGTAAGCAAGGCTGCAAAACGGATACGCTGTAAAGCGTTCCGTGAGTGAGGGTGTCGAAATGGTAAGTCCCAAATGCAGACAACGGGCACAAGTGGAGGCAGTCCTTGGAATTCTCTGTGTTACCATGATCTATGAATGATTGAATTGTCATATATGAATCCAGGTCCTGCTTGCATTTAGATAAGTTAAACTGTATGTGTAGAACTTGATGTGTAGACTCAATGTCTTGCTCTCAATGTGTAGAACACTATGCAGCTGACACTTAGCCAGCTGTGCCACCTTCCCGGTGCAAAGATGACTGCAGATGCAACCAGGAAATCAGAAGGCGTTTCCTTCTTGGGAGGAGAGCAATGGCCAATCTTGATAAAATAGTGAAGAGTAGAGACATCACACTGGCAATGAAGATCCGCATAGTTAAAGCACTGGTATTTCCTGTAGTAACCTATGGATGCGAGAGTTGGACATAAGGAAGGCTGAGCAAAGGAATAGAGACACTTTTGAACTGTGGTGTTGGAGGAAAATTCTGAGAGCGCCTTGGACCGCAAGAAGATCCAACCAGTCCATACTTCAGGAAAGAAAGACTGACTATTCACTGGAGAGAAGGATATTAGAGGCAAAGATGGAGTACTTTGGCCACACCATGAGAAGCTTGGAGAAGACGATGATGCTGAGAAAATGGAAGGAAAAAGGAAGGACTGGCTTGGCCTTGAAGAAGCTGCAGGCCGAGGCGGATTTAAGCGAAGGTAAGCAGCCGCTTACAGGCGCCACGTGGCTAGGGCACATCTGGACGCAGCCGCCAGATTCGGCGCATGGAGCTCTATGGAGGAGGCCAGAGGCGGAGCACCCCCGGCTGCAAAAAGCTCCACCCCCCGGCCCCGTGGAGCAGGGCAACCAGCAGCTCCGGGCAGTTGGGCCCGCCCCGCAGCAATGGCTCACGCGCGGAAGCCAGCTAGTTTCACGCATGTGCTGTTGCCGGGGAGAGGAGCTTTTTGCAGCCAGAGGCACTCCGCCTCTGGCCGCTTCCAAAACACTCCTCCTTTTCAGCCCCGCGTACGGCGCATGTGTGAAACTAGCTGACTGTGCACAGGCTGGAGAGCCAGGGGGCGCCAAAATAATGTTCGCTTACTAGTTTTTATTACCTTTGTCCGGTCCTGGCTGCACGGCCGATAGGGAGCTCTGGTGTGGGCTGCTCCAGAAGGTCATGAAGAGTCAGAAGCAACTGAACGAATAAACAACAACACCAGCATCCTGTGGCAACCACATTGCTCAATGTTATGGAATCCTGGGATTTGTAGTTGGACAGGCAATCTATACCTCCCACGATTCCATAGCATTGAGCCAATGCAGTTCAAGTGGTGTTAGGGTTGCCATTTTTGATATAAGAAATAAGGACATTTACGGGATTTTCACAAAAATAAGGGACACTTCATTAAAAACTTGAAACTCAAACATTAGGTAGAAATAGTTTTATTAACAGAATAAGGTAATGATTGAAACTCACAAAAGAAACTGACTTACACCCTCTTAACAGGACATGGTATGTTTCTGCATGCTTTGTCATGCAGAAAAAACATAATTAGAACTACCTAATTTTCTCCATCTGTATTTAGTACTTGACTTTGCTGACTTTAAAAGGGCACTGTCTAAACATTAAAATAAAATAAATTATATAAGATTATTATGTCAATAGTTAATGGTATAGTATAGTATGGGATACACAGCATTGTATAGTATTGGGATGCACAGCTAGGCCTATTTTAAGAGTAACTCTCAAGCAACCAGAAACTATCTTCATCGAATATGATCCAACATTCCCTTTGGGTAACGGTTAATTAGTCCTGTATCGCCTCTTCCTTCCAACGGGGACGCAGGCTGCCCTGCGAGTTGGAATCCCCGGGCAGGCATTGCCGTGGAAACCGCAGTGCGCACCTTCCTCTGGTCAACCCCGCCCAGTCCTGTCCTGCTAGTCAAAAATAAGGGACAGGGCCTGAAAATAAGGGACACAAATTTTAGGGCCAAAATAAGGGACGTCCCTTAGAATAAGGGACATATGGGAACCCTAAGTGGTGTCCAACTGCATTCATTCCAGTTTCGATGCCTCCAATAACTCATTCTATCGATTTCCTCTTATAGGATTCAAGCTCAGCTCTTCCAGCAAGAGCAAGCTTGTCTGGTAAACAAGCCCGAAGCCTTGTCTTCTCCTTCCCTGGCAAAGAGATCCAGGCTGCCCATTCTTTGCGGATGGACAATGCCAGCTTCGCTCCCACTGCTTTCTGGAAGAGAATGAGCCATTTCTTTCGCTGCCTGCCCATCAGATCTGCCAAAGCTCCTCTTTTGAATTTCCATTAAAAATAATAATACACGCCGTTCCACTCCAGCGGGCCCCCTTGCGTCTCCGGCCCACTTTCCCATTCAAACTCCCTCCTTTTTTCCGTTTCTTTTCTGTCCCTCCTTCCCAGCACCATAATCATTTTAAACTCCCTTTTTTTCCCTTCGCTCCATTATTTGGGCAATTTTGAGCAGGGTTGTTGTTGCTGTTGTTGTTGTTGCTGGGGTTTACAAAGCAATTGGGTTAAACTTCAAAGAGCAAAACCAGAAGGAGTTGTGGGGAATTGAGTTGGGGTTTTTTGTTCCCTTTCAGCTGTTTCCATAGAGCGGTTGTTGGTTTGGTTTGGGAAATGTTACCTTAGGGCAGTGTTTTTCAACCTTTTTTGAGCCGCGGCACATTTTTTACATTTACAAAATCCTGGGGCACACTGCCAACCAAAATGACACAAAATGACACTCTAACACAGTGATACATATAGTTAATATGTTTTTAAATGTATTTATACACTCACTTATTTATTAATTATTTATTTCCACCCTTTCTACCCCGCATCTTCTCAACCCCCGAGGGGGGACTCAGGGCGGCCTCACAATGGCAACAATTTGATGCCCAAAACACAGTAAACATATAATAGAAACCACAACAGTCAAAAATCTAAAATACATTAAATACAGTTAACATTAAAATACATTAAAATACAATTAGCATTAAAATATATCAAATACATTCACATAGGTTAAAAACAGTAGAAACTATCTACTGTCCATAATAGAAGCCTTAGGTCATGTCCACCAGTTTGCCATTTCAATCCAATCTAAAGTGCTGTATCGTGCTAATGTGCAAATGCCTGGTCCCATAACCAGGATTTCACTTTTTTCCTGAATGCCAGGAGGGATGAGGTGGATCATATATTAATAGGGAGCACATTCCACAGACGGGGAGCCGCCACCGAGAAGGCCCTATCTCTCGTCCCCACCAACCACATTTGAGAAGTAGGTGGGAGCGAGAGCAGGGCCTCCCTGGATGATCTTAGATTACGAGGAGGGATGTAGTGGCTGATGCGTTTGGACAAGTAAGCTGGGCCAGAATCGCATAGAGCTTTAAAGGTCAAAACCAGCACTTTGAATTGAGCTCGGAAGTGGACAGGCAGCCAGTGGAGCTGACACAACAGGGGGTGGTATGCTCCCTGTATGAAGCTCCCGTTAGTAGTCTGGCTGTTACCCGCTGGACTAATTGCAATTTCCGAACTGTCTTCAAAGGCAGCCCCACGTAGAGTGCGTTGAAGTAATCTATTCGGGATGTGACCAGAGCTTGGACAACCGTAGCCAGATCAGACTTCCCAAGGTACGGGCGCAGCTGGCGCACGAGTCTTAACTGTGCAAAAGCTCCCCTGGCCACCACCGAGACCTGTGTGAAACCTGGGCCTGTTTCGATGAACACAAAATATATAGTTATATAGTATATTATTATTATATTGCATTACATTACAACATTATCAATATATGTATACACAATATATGTATACCATACTATATTATACTATAATATCAAATACAGCATACTATGTAATTGTCACAATACAACAATTACATACCACATTGTATTATAATAATTATATCACAATATTATTCGCAATATTACATGTAACATAAATATACAATTATAATATCTTAATTTTAAATTGTGGTGATCAGAACAGGACACAGTGTTGGAGTTGAAATCCAAAACACCTGGAGGAAGGCCCAAGTTTGACCATATCTAGTCTAAACCTTCTTCCAAGCACTTAATAAAGATGCTGCCTGCCTTAATGTATAGTCAGAACCTCCATGCCCATCTGTCGGGAGGGCTTGGGTGGTGCCTTCCTGCTTGGCTGAAGGGGGTCAGGCTGGATGGCCTTTGAGAGACCCATATTTCTCCCATGAGTTCCCTTCCCTCCTTTCCCCCATTAGCTGGCTGACTCCCTGCCTGCCTGCTTACCTACTTGCCCCTCCGGCTGCTTGCCTGCCTGCCTGCCTGCCTGCCTTCAGTGCTCGAGCTCCGCTGCTCTCTGACTCACACTTCGCATAGCGCCAACAGGGCTAGGCTGGACTGGAAGTGCTCCCCGCCAGAGCGGAACGGGCCCAAACAGGTTCGCCCTACTGGGACCCGCGAGCCGAGGTTCTGGAGACAGAATAGCAAACTTTATACGTGAATCTAATTTCCCACGGCACACCTGATGATCTCTCAGGGCACACTAGTGTGCCACAGCACACCGGTTGGGAAACACTGCCTTAGGGGGAAGTATAGCTTCCAAAATTTCTCCATTATCACAGTCAGGGCCACTTAAGGTACTCAAAGTCCAAAAACATGACACTTAAGGAAGCCTCTGTCAAAGAAGCTCCTACACACTAAGGGTGAGTGTGCACTGTAGAATTAAAGCATTTTGGAGGGGAAATTGCAAATATCTATCTATCTATTGACTTTGGGTTTCCAGATTCATAGTCCAATACACCACGCTCTATCTCTGTCTCTCTTGAAATAATGAGACATATTTTAAAGGTTGCAAAGATACTACAAGGAAGAGGCATTTTCACATCATAAGGAATATGACCTGTTTTTTGATAGACTGGCAAAAAGTACCTTGGTATAACCCAGCA
>JARBWK010002676.1:0-14382 GCA_030556195.1 Anolis apletophallus | reverse complement strand
TCCACCGCCTGGCCATGGCTGGAGTGAGGGGACAGCCTCAAATGGCTGGCCTCCTTCCTCCACCAGCGGTCTCAGCGTGTGAGGGGAGGGTGGTCTCTGAGGGTTCCCACTGATTTGTGGGGTTCTAGGGGCCATCCTTTCCCCTCTGTTATTTAACACTTTGTCTACATGCAGCCGCTTGCACAGCTGGTGCGGAGTTATGGGCTGACCTGTCATCAATACGCCGATGACACTCAGCTCATTCTGAGGATGGGGGCAGGCCGGAGTCCGTCCCGATAATTTCCAACATTGCCTCGGTTACGTTTACTGGATGGCTGCGAGCCAGTAGGTTGAGGGTGAATCGCGAAGACGGAGATCTTGTGGCTGGGCCGCCCGGGCGGGGGTGGGCACCGGCTTCCCACCCTGACGGTGCGGCTGCATCCAGCGCCGTCAGTGAAAAAGCCTAGGGCGTCCACCTGGACTCCCAGCCATGGAGGCCCAGGTCTCCATGGTCAACAAGGCGGCGTTTCCATCTCCGCCAGGCGAGGGCTGGCTCCCCATCTGTCCGAACGACCTACACGGTGATCCAAGCCACGGTCATCTCGAGGCTAGACTACGCCAACGCGCTCACGTTGGCCTGCTATGTCGCCGATCCGAAGCTCAAGCTGGTGCAGAACACCGCCGCCCGCCTCTGTCTGGGGCTCCAGCAGGATGCCTAATAACTCCAGTCTTGCGGGATCTGCACTGGCTGCCTATTGAGCACCGGGTCGCCTTCAAAGTGCTGGTTTCTTACCTTTAAGGCCATCCACGGCCTGGGGCCAGCGTATTCTGAGGGACCGTCTGCCTTATACTGCCCATCGAGATCACCCGGTCTGAAGAGGCCAATTTACTGGCTGTACCATCTGCTAGAGCTGGCTCGTTTTTATCCACCTGCCGGAGGGCGTTCTCGATAGCTCCTACGCTATGGAACGCCCTCCCGGTCGAGGCCAGAGCTTTGAGGACCTACTCCCCTTTAGACGGGCCTGCAAAACCTACTTGTTTAGGCAGGCCTTTGGGAGTAGGCCCTTGCATCCACAATAGACCGCTCTTCGCCACCGCTCATTGTACTGTTTTAATTTTTACTGTTTTAACTGTTTTATTGTATTGCATGTTTTAAGCATTGTATGTTTCCTGTGTTTTTATGCTGAACCTCTGGCACTATGCATTGGCCTGTGAGCCGCCGCGAGCCCCCGGGAGTCGGCGGTGCAAAAATCCAAATAAATAAATAATAAATAAATAAATAAATAAATAAATAAAACTCCCCGAGCCCCTCCCCCCTCTGGCGAAGAGCCAATCCTTGAACAGATAACCCCGGAACCCCACCCCTCTTGTCCTTTTTCGGCGGGAACTCCAACAGCTCAGAAACAACAGGGAACAACATGGAGCTACAGAAACAACATGGAACAAGGAGAACCAAAATGGCGGCGGCCGCCTTGATCGCCGGTCCTCTTCCAAGATGGCAGCCGCGTCTTTGTCCATTGCGCTATCCCGCATTGGACAAGGCGCCGCTGACATAAGAGCTATCATTTTTTCCTTACTTTACAGTGGAAGAATTCATTTTACGCATCAAGACACTGGTCTAGGATTTTTCAGTGGAAACCCATGTATGCCTAAAGTGTTTCATACTAGAGTCCACTCTCATATAACTTTGTATAGGAACATGGCATATTGGGGGGGGGGGGGAATCCAATTTCAAACCCACATGGGAACAGTTTACACTTTGAATTAGCATTGATTGTCCAAGAAATAGAGTCACGCTAGAACACTCAGTGAAAATGAAAAACTCAATAATGCAGGGACATTTTAAAAAGGGCAAACTTTATTAATAATCGGGGATTATTAATAAAGAAAATTGCCAGTCTCATGATGCCTTCCAATAAATATTTGGTACAGCCATGTTTGGAATTATCTGTATTGTTCTCATTTCCCAATTCATAAATGGTGTTTTATAGATAGAAATAAAAAAAATAGAATAAATAAACAAGAATTTCCAAGGTGTCTAGAGTTTGCTAGAGCAGTGTTTCTGCTCTAGCGATCATCAGGTGTGCCGTGGGGAAATTGGAACCTCCGGGGGGTCTAGTGTGTTGAAGTATAAAAACCCTAAGAAACATACCTCGATAAAGGCACAAAATTACACACACACCCTCCCCACCCGTTGTCTACTTGGTCTCTCCCTTCTCCATGCATTGGGAAGGCCCGCCTCCCTTTCCCAAGTAGAGACCTCCTCTTGCCTCCTGGTGGTTCTGTGTGGGAAGTTTGGCCAAGTTCTAATATTGGTGGGGTTCAGAATGCTCTTTGATTGCAGGGGAACCATAAATCCAGCCCGGGAGGATACTTGCATCAGCGATATGTATGGAAACGCGCTAACGCGCAACCTCTCGTATTGACCTTGTGTCTTGAATTGATGACGACAACACTGGGGAGGAGCGGCTAGAAGACCCCTACGAACGCCCCTTTGGCGTCGAGCTTACCTCTCGCCGTAGGCACCTGCCGACCCAGCAGCCTGCCAGCTCTTCCAACCTTCGAGGCTCCCCGTACCACTTGGTCTGGATCCGTGAGTGAATTACCTCCGGATCCCACATAGGGATACTCAGACTCTATGCTAGCGTCATTATAGCCTAGTTACCGATAGCTAGAGCTCTGTATTAAATTGTGTCTAGTGATATATGTAACACATTGCACCTGAAGTGATATTGTGAGACTGTATAACACTGTGATTATTGTAAATATACATTGATATTTTTCACTATAACACGTGTTGTGATTGCTGCAGCATAGAGGTCTACCCTTTCAATAGTGTATGGTCTAGTAATGTGTATTAGCAGAACCATAAATCCCAGAAACTACAACTTCCAAATGTCAAGGTCTATTTCCCCTGAACTCCATCTGCATTCATATTTGGGCATATTGAGTATTCATGCCAAGTTTGGTCCTGATCCAACATTGTTTGAGTCCACAGTGCTCTCTGGATATAGGTGAACTACAACTCCAAAACTCAAGGTCAATGCCCCCTAAACTCTTATAGCATTTCCTCTTGGTTATGGGAGTTCTGTGTGGGAAGTTGGTGTCTTTCTGCCATTCCTGCCATAGATATCTTTCTGCCATAGATATCTATGTTGTGTTCATTGAAACAGGCCCAGGTTTCACACTGAATGTATAAATACATTAAAAAACATATTAACTATATGTATTACTGTGTTAGAGTGACTTTTGTGTTATTTTGGTTGGTGGTGTGCCTCAGGATTTTGTAAATGTAAAAAGTGTGCCGCGGCGCAAAAAAGGTTGAAAAACACTGTGCTAGAGAATAGCTTTTTTCCGGGGAGGAACTGGCTGGAGGGTTATTCGCTTTTAAAAATATTTATGCATGTTTAGAAATCTATAACAAAATGGAAGCCAGTGGTTCCCAAAATGTAGTTATTGAGATGCTTTGGAGTTAAATTCCCAGAGTTTCTGGCTGTTGGTTTCTGGCTGAGGACTTTTATAATGCCAATAAATCAGGAAGACCCGGAAGGTGGAAGGTCCCAACGGGCCGGCAAGCTCTTCATCAAAGGAGGATGAAGCATCCCCCTGTGGCGCAATGGAGCAACAGCACCCCTGACTGACTGACTGACTGACTGACTGACTTTATTATTTCCGAGTCGCCCTCCACGTTAGTGCTCCGGGCGACTTACACACAACAAATTCCACAATTAAAATAGAGTATTTAAAACTAGATTAAAATATTCAGTGGTTAAATGCAGGGGCCAGGCTCGGTATTTGAGTTCCTGGTTCTGCATTAACCATGGGCTTTCCTAAATAGCCAGGTCTTCAGAGCGGTCAGGAACTGGGGCAGGTCGAGGGAGGCTCTCTGGTCCGGTGGCATCGAGTTCCAAAGAACGGGGGCCACAACGGAGAACGATCTCCGTCTCGTGGTCTCAGGTGGGCCTCTTTCAAGCCTGGTACGTGAAGAAGGTTCTTGTTTGCTGGCCGCGGGGTCCTTGAGTAAGCAGGCATCAACAAGCGGTCTTTTAGGTATGTTGGGCCCCGGCCCCGTAGGGCTTTGAAAGCCAAGGTCAAGGTCTTGTGTAAGGCTCTATACTCAACGGGCAGCCAGTGCAGGCGCTGCAGAGATGGTGTAATGTGGCATCTCATCGATGTTCCTGTGAGAAGCCTGGCGACTGCATTCTCCACAATCTGGAGCCTGCGGGTTAGTGACCGGGGTAGACCTACATACAAAGCATTACAGTAATCCAGCCTTGATGTAACCGTGGCATGGATTACTGTAGCTAACGCTCCGTCGGAAGATAGGCGCCAATTGTCTCGCTTGGCGCAGGTGGAAGAAGGCCCTTTTGCTCGTGGAGGCAACCTGGGCCTCCATCGACAATTTGGAGTCCAGGATAACACCAAGGCTTTTTACTGAGGGGTGACACAACTGGAAAGAACCTGGAAAGAACCTGGAAAGAACCTGTGGCTCAACTGGAAAAGAATCTCCTACTGTATATGGAACCATGGCAGGTAAGGTTTGTAGGATGAAGCAACAGCACCCCCTGTGGCGCAGTTAAGGTGACATCAAACTGCTATAATTCAGCAATGTGGCTGGTCTACCAGCCAATCACAGTAACTGGACTGAATGGACGACAACGACAACAACAACCTTTTGCAGCCACTACATAGCCAGAGCAGGTAGCTGCCTGTGGTGCATAGTGCTCACTCATTTTTTCACCTAAGCACAGCAAATCTTACCACATTATTTGCACTTTTAAAATCCAAATGGACATCGGGAAGGGGAAAGCTGCACCCTCCATGCAGAGCCATTTGAAAGTGGAAGCAGGGGCAGTCTAAGGTAATTTTATATGGTAAGCGAACATTATTTTGGCGCCCCCAACATTATTTTGGTGCCCCCCCCATGTAAAACAAATATATAATTATAACATCACAATACCATTAGTAGTATTATATTGTATCAATGTATATACAATATATTATAGTACATAACCATACTATATTATATCATAATTATATTATACTACATTACAATATAATTATATTATAATATATTGACATTATAATATAACATTCTATATTATTATTATAAAATAATAAATAAAATTATTTATTTAAATAAAAATTATCCTCTACTAAATATTTTCATTACTCCTATAAAACTCAAGTAACCCAAAATAACGTAAAATAAAATCTATATATATAAAGGAGACGTGGTCGTGCAAAGATGTATATAGACAACGAAACTATAAGTCGCAGAAACACCAAACTAAACAACTGACTGGCCCTGACCACGAGGTACAGACAACAGTCAAAAAACCGGAAGCCCTACTCTAAGCCTGCCAACAGCACACCTCCCTACCCACAATCACTAACCACTACACACATACACACTACACCCCCAAAACAACACATAAACAACACATACACAACATACCCTGCCCCCTTCCCGCGCACATGGCCGGAAAACTGCGGCCCCATCCGACAAACTTCGCCACTTCAGAACACGCCGAAAACTACATCTGCCCACAAAACAATTACCCTCCCTTCCAAATTTTCCTAAACAACATACACACAATGCCCCCTCACCGCTTCCTAACACACTAAAACAACACATAAACAACATAAACAAACCCCCTTCCAACGAACATCGCCGCAAAACCCGATCAGGCTAACCCCTCCCAGGACCCACAACAAACGCCCCTACTCTAAATACACAACACACAACTTCCCTCCACTTCCCACCACCCCAACACAACAACAAACAACCAAAAACTTTGCTTACCTTTGCCCCCAAGCCTCCTCGCAAAGCTCCCCAGCGCCATCGTCACTCCGCACTACACTTCCCAGAAAACTCCGCATACACCGGAAGTGGCCATGCCGGGTTTCTGGGAAGTGTAGTCCATAACGCACCCAGCACACAAAAAGGCGGGCGCGTACGGCGCTGCCCATGCGCGCCAGGGCGGAAGGCAGGGCGGAGATCGGCGCTCCGCCCTCCGCCCGTTTTCCCGCGATTCCTGCGGCCACGCCTGAAAGAAGGTAAGCTCCCAGCTTACCTTCTTGCAGGCGCAGCCGCCTGGCAACCGCGGGGAAACGCGGAGGGCGGATTTCGATCTCCGGCCCTGCCTTCCGCCCTGGCGCATGGGCCGCGCATCTGTCTGCGCGACCCGCCCCTTTTGTGTGTGCCCATGCGCGCCTGACACTGCCCATGCGTGCCAGGGCGGAAGGCAGGGCCGGAGATCGGCGCTCCGCCCTCCGCCCGTTTTCCCTTTGATTCAGCGGCCACGCCTGAAAGAAGGTAAGCTCCCCAGCTTACCTTCTTTCAGCCGCGCCGCCGCAACAGCGGGGAAAACGGGCGGAGGGCGGATCGGCGATCTCAGGCCCTGCCTTCCGCCCTCCGGCGTGCCCCCCCCCGCGGTTGCGGCGTCCGCACCTGAAACAAGGTAAGCTGCCGGCCTTACCTTGCTTCAGGAGCGGCCGCGTAATCGCGGAGAACACGTAGGGAGGTAATGAGACAGAGAGGGAGGCCTGAGAGAAGGGGGCGGGGGAAAGAAAGATTGGGGGGTGACACAGAGCGAGACGGGGCAGGACAGAGAGAGGGGGGAAGTAACACCGAAAGAAAGAAAGGGGGAAACAAGGGGGAATCAGGCAGAGAGACAGAGGAGAGGGAGAGACAGACAGATGGGAAAGTGAAACAGAGAGAGAGGGAGGGGACACATACAAAGGGGGAAACAGACAGAGAGGGGGAATGTACATACACACATACATACAGAAACACATACATACACATACATACAGACACAAAGACACATACATACTCACACACATACATACACAAACATACATACACACACATCCATACACACACACAACTACATACACACACATACACATACATACATACACACATATATATACACAGACACACACACATCCACACCCATACATACACACATACAAACACACACACATACATACATACACACACACATAAAAACACACATACACATATATACAAACACAAAACACATTGTCAAAACATTTCCAACCCTAACATACCCACACTTCCACACATCTCCAAAATAGGGCACAGCAACGCGTGCCGGGTTAAGCTAGTATTATATATTACTACTTGCCTGCGCAGTTCCGCCTGTCTCTCCTTGATGCTCCCGGCCGGTGCACGCGCGTGGGGAGGTGGACGGGTGTGGTAGGGTTCACAAGTGATTGGGCCTGCCAACAAAGTTCGCCTCAGCGCATGGCGGCTACTTCCGGTGGCGGCTGTCAGGAGGCAATACGTAGCCAATACACTTTTGGCTCCACTCCCTTCTCCCTTTGTCTCCGCCCCCTGCCTGCTCAATTGGGTCACCGTATTCGGCGGCAGGGTGGAGACAAATTGAGAGGGGAAGCCCTCCCTGCCTGCCCGACAGGCTTCTGTGCACAGGAGCTACTGGGCATGCGCGGAGGTTTTCGCGTATGCGCAGTTGCTCCTGCGCTCAACTTCAGCTAGGGAGCAACTGCGCCTGCGCAAAAACCTCCGCGCATGCCCAAAAGCAGCGTCGGAGCGCACAAGGCCGGGGCTCAAAAGCAGGCAGCCGCGGCACTGCCTGAGGTACATCGGCAGGGCCAGGACGCTGTCTGGTGCCGGCGCCTGGCGGGCGGGGGAATTCGCCCCTTCCCAGATGGTGCCTCATGTGGCCGCTTCCTTGGCCTACCTGTAGGACCGCCCCTGAGTGGAAGGTAAGCAGTAGGCCTGTTTGATCAAGGAAAAAATGGTTCAAAACTCATGGAATAACGGTGCAGTACGATAGGGCCCTGAACGACTTATTTCACTTCTTCCCCTCTAAAATAACAGCATAATGGAGCACTGTTTGCTAGCCCCTCGTTATGGCATATATGCTATTGTACACTTCATATGAAATTGGTTTGCACAATACTTTTTGCTGATGTGTACCATACTACAGTGTTTCTCAACCAGTGTGCCGGGGCACACAAGTGTGCCGTGAGCGATAAGCAGGTGTGCCGTGGGAAATTGGAACCTCCGGGGGGGGGGGGGGAGTCTAGTGTGTTGAAGTATGAAAACCCTAAGAAACCTACCTCGATAAAGGCACAAAATTACAAACGCCCCCCCTCCCCACCCGTTGTCTACTTGGTCTCTCCCTCTCCATGCATTGGGAAGGCCCACCTGCCTTTCCGCAAGTAGAGACCTCCTCTTGCCTCCTGGGGGTTCTGTGTGGGAAGTTTGGCCCAGTTCCATCATTGCTGGGGTTCAGAATGCTCTTTGATTGTAGGGGAACTATAAATCCCAGCAACTACAACTCCCAAATGTCAAGGTCTATTTCCCCTGAACTCCATCTGCGTTCATATTTGGGCATATTGGGTATTCATGCCAAGTTTGGTCCTGATCCAACATTGTTTGGGTCCACAGTGCTCTCTGGATATAGGTGAACTACAACTCCAAAACTCAAGGTTAATGCCCACCAAACTCTTATAGCATTTTCTCTTGGTTATGGGAGTTCTGTGTGGGAAGTTTGTGTCTTTCTGCCATTCCTGCCAGGATATCTATGTTGAGTTCATCGAAACAGGCCCAGGTTTCACACTGAGTGTATAAATACATATAAAAACATATTAACTATATGTATTACTGTGTTCGAGTGTCATTTTGTGTCATTTTGGTTGGTGGTGTGCCCCAGGATTTTGCAAATGTAAAAAGTGTGCTGCGGCTCAAAAAAGGTTGGGAAACACTGCCATACTATACCACTTTTTCTACAGTATTGAACGAATCACACTGCTGCCTTGGCTGGACGAAAATGCAGCTGTCACCCTATGGTTTAAGCAAAGCAGTGAAAACTTGACAGGTCAGGTGAAACTGGCCACAAAGTGACATCCATTTCTTTTGATGAGAGAAGATAAATGTCACAGAAGTTCAGGCATCAGGGTTTATTTAGAGCATACTTTTTACTCATTTGTATTTTCTACACTCCGCAACCTCTGTCCTATATGTGCGTGAAGAAGGAGAAACAAGAGAGTTAAAGCTGAAGAAAGTCTCACGCAGGGTTTTTGCCCACCCTTTCATTTTCCCCTGCTGATGCGCAGGTGAAGTTACAGGGAAAGTAAGCATCAAATGCTAAACTGCTGTATCTTGGGCTCCTGTTGAAGAGGGGGGGGGGATTGGGCCTGAGCCAGTAACAGGGCTGGTGGCCTTGCCATCAGAGCTTGGAAAAGCAAGCAAGCTGGCTAAGGGAGTCATAGAATCATAACTATAGAGATGGAAGAGACCACAAGGGCTATTCAGTCCAACCTCCCATCATACAGGAACAAACAATCAAAGCACCCCTTATAGATGGCCTATGGCGCCCCCACAGGGCTCGTTTTGCATTTGTATTGTGTACCTGTTTGCCCTTACCTGCATGGCTTTTTGTTCTGCCATGTGGACTGTGATGGGAGGAGTTGTGTTTGGCTCCAAACCTGGCAGCACCACCCTGAACTCCTCCCCTTCCTGAGTTTACCTGGGAGGCTGGACTTCCTTTCTGCCTCCATTCCAAGGATAGCACATGGACAAAGCATGTGGAAATCTAAAGCTCTCGCTTAGACAACATATCTTTGTCCACTTTTAGCTTTCTCCCAACGCTCTCAAGCCAGGATTGCAGTCAGGCCCGGATCAGGCCCTTTTGCCACCCTAGGCCAAAGGGTCTGCCTTCGGCCTTCCACGCCCCCGGCTCCGCCCCTCCCCCAGCTCCGCCCCTCCCCACCCCCGGCTCCACCCCTCCTTGCCAGATTGAAGGAAGGAGGGCGGGGCGAGGAGGAGAAAGAGGCGCCCTCCCGCCGCACGTCCTGCGTGCCGCCCACCCCTTTTCAGCAGAGCTGGCGCGACTCCTCTCTGCCTCCTCCCTGGCGTGGCGTTGCCAGGCAGGGAGGAGGCAAAGCCGCGCCGCCGCGCCTCCTCCCTTACGTGGCGTGGCGATGCAAGGGAGGAGCGGCGGCAGCGCGACTTCTCTCCGCCTCCTTCTCCCTGCCTGGCGACGGCAAGCCAGGGAGGCGGAGAGAAGCCGTGCCACCCCGCTCCTCCCTTGCGTCGCCACGCCACGTAAGGAAGGAAAAATTCAATGCTATACAATTTAAAAACAACTACAACAACATATTAAAATACATAAAAACCCAGCATAAAACCACATCGCCATTAAAAAGCTAATTGGCAGCCAGTGGAGCTGGTGCAGCAAGGGAGTTGTATGCTTCCTGTACCCCGCTCCTGTTAGTAACCTGGCTGCTGAACGTTGGACCAATTACAGCTTCCGAGCAGTCTTCAGAGGAAACCCCATGTAGAGAGCGTTGCAGTAGTCTATTCAGGATGTAACCAGAGCATGGACCACCGTGGCCAAGTCAGACTTCCCAAGGTACAGGCGCAGGTGGCGCAAGCTTTAACTGTGCAAAAGCTCTCCCAGCCACTGCAGAGACCTGGGGCTACAGGCTCAGCGATAAGTCCAGGATCACTCCCAGACTGCGCACTTGTGCCTTCAGGGGGAGTGTAACTCCGTCAAGCACAGGCTGTAACCTTTTGCCCTGTTCGGCCTTACAACTGACCAGGAGGACCTCTGTCTTGTCTGAATTTAGTTTTAATTTGTTAGCCCTCATCCAGTCCGTTACAGCAGCCAAGCACCGGTTCAGGACTTGAACAGCCTCCTTAGTAGCAGGTGGGAAGGAGTGGCAGAGTTGGACATCATCTGCGTACAAATGACACCGCACCCCGAAACTCCAGATGACCTCCGGACAACATAAGGCTACTTCCGGCAAGACTCTGTAGAGGGAGCATCCTGGTATCATGCTAGGACACATCCCTGAGAACACAGAAGGCTTCTCATGTTCCATAGAAAAGAATGGGGGAGAAGCTGAGTGGCAACGCTTCCCCCCATGGGATAACATAAGGCAGTGTTTCTCAACCTGTGTTCTGGGGCACACTAGTGTGCCGTGAGCGATAAGCAGGTGTGCCGTGGGAAATTGGAACCTCCCGGAAAGGGGGGGGGAGTCTATTGTGTTGAAGTATTAAAACCCTAAGAAACATACCTCGATAAAGGCACAAAATCACAAATACCCCCCCCTCCCCACCCGTTGTCTATTTGGTCTCTCCCTCTCCATGCATTGGGAAGGCCCACCTCCCTTTCCCCAAGTAGAGACATCCCCATGCCTCCTGGGGGTTCTGTGTGGGAAGTTTGGCCCAGTTCTATCATTGGTGGGGTTCAGAATGCTCTTTGATTGTAGGGGAACTATAAATCCCAGCAACTACAACTCCCAAATGTCAAGGTCTATTTCCCCTGAACTCCATTTGCGTTCATATTTGGGCATATTGAGTATTCATGCCAAGTTTGGTCCTGATCCAACATTGTTTCAGTCCACAGTGCTCTCTGGATATAGGTGAACTACAACTTCAAAACTCAAGGTCAATGCCCACCAAACTCTTATAGCATTTTCTCTTGGTTATGGGAGATCTGTGTGGGAAGTTTGTGTCTTTCTGCCATTCCTGCCAGGATATCTATGTTGAGTTCATCGAAACAGGCCCAGGTTTCACACCGAGTGTATAAATACATTTTAAAAACATATTAACTATATGTATTACTGTGTTAGAGTGTCATTTTGTGTCATTTTGGTTGGTGGTGTGCCCCAGGATTTTGCAAATGTAAAAAAGTGTGCCGCGGCTCAGAAAAGGTTGGGAAACACTGACATAAGGAGTGCAGTTGGTGATGCCTGTTGAGGGGCAATGGTTTGATACAGTCGATTATGATCTATTGACTCACCGCCTTGCCAGGGCCGGAGTTAGGGGGACAGCCCTTAATTGGGTGACCTCCTTCCTCCGGAACCGGCTACAACGAGTGAGGAGGGGCAAGGATGTCTCCTGGGGTTTCCCGCTTCTTTGCGGGGTTCCTCAGGGGGCTATTCTCCCCCCCCCTCTTATGTAACATCTATATGCGACCACTTGCCCAGCTGGTGCGTAGTTTTGGGCTGGTTTGCCATCAGTACGCTGATGACACCCAGCTTATCTTGAAGATGGAGGGCAGCCTCGAATCCGTGCCCGATAATTTCCATCGTTGCCTTGCGACCGTCACTGGATGGCTGCGAGCCAGTAGGTTGAAGGTGAATCCGGCAAAGACGGAGATCCTGTGGCTGGGTCCTCCGGGCTGTAGGGATGTTCAGCTTCCAACCCTGGACGGCGTGACATTATGTCAGTCGCCCTCTGTTAAGAGCTTAGGAGTAACCTTGGACCCCCTGTTGTCGATGGAGGCCCACGTCTCCAGCGTCAGCAGGGTAGCATTTTTTTCCATCTTCGCCAGGCGAGGAAGCTGGCCCCCTATTTGTCCCGGCGCGACTTAGCCACAGTGATCCAAGCCACGGTCATCTCGAGGCTGGACTACTGTAATGCTCTTTACATTGGCCTTCCTCTGTCGGTAATCCGGAGACTCAAGCTGGTGCAGAACGCTGCAGCACGACGCCTGGCGGGGGTCCTGATTGGCCACCACATCACGCCAATCTTGCGCGAACTGCACTGGCTCCCAATTGAATGCCAGATTGCCTTCAAAGTGTTAGTCCTGACTTTTAAGGCCTTACATGGTCTGGGGCCAGTGTACCTGCGGGACCGCCTTGTCCCATATCATCCCACCAGATCACTGCGCTCCGAAGAGCTAAACCTCCTGGTCATCCCAAATGTGAGGACCTACCATCTGTCCGCAACCCGCCAACGGGCTTTCTCTGTTGCAGCCCCTACCATGTGGAACGCACTGCCCGCCGGCATCCGTGCCACCCAGGGCCTCCTCCCGTTCAGGAGAGCAGTTAAGACATTGCTGTTCCAACAAGCCTTCGGAGTTAGCTAAACTGTAGCTCGCACCGCCTAGCTGTCAGCCCACTGCGACTCCATTTGTTGCTTCAACTGTTCTAATTGTAATTCCATCTTAATGGTATTACTGTGAGTTATTATGAGTTATCTGACAATTGTATTTTACGAACTGTTGTAAGTCGCCCCGAGCTGTTGGGGGGGACGGGGACAGACAAATGCGAAATAATAAATAAGTAAATAATTCTACATCCCAAGTCAAAGCCTTCTTCTAATTTCTTGATTACTGTTTTCATTTTGATTTATGACTGAGCCAAGACTCGTATCTAACTCTTTCAGTGTCCCCCATCGTCTGCTTTGAAAATACATGAATCATCTGTGGTCACGATTTTCTACCTAGGGCTTACCTGGTATCCATTTAATTTGTATGTTTGGTTCATATTAAAGTCAGCTGCCACTCTTTAGAAAATCTATTCCTTATTCTTATGTACTCACAGAGAACACCCCCTATGCCTTATTCCGAAAGCAAATGATTCTTGCAAAGGCAATTAAGACTATCAGCTCAGATTGTAGAAGGGAGGGAGATAGGCTGACAGTGCTGAGCGCATTTCTATTCCTGCCCCCCAAGTGAAGGTTAACCCCAGAGAAAGATTTGGATGTTGTTGGAAACAACTTACTCCCCTACCCACACAAAACTGTCAGTCAGTTTAGCCTCAGTAGCGGAAAACAAATTACTGTAAAACTGGTTAATTCATTTTAAACAACAGAGGCCAGGATAATATTTACCCTTGTTTATTTTCATCCAGCTCTCTGTGCGGCAAATTACAGAGGAGGGAAGAGAGACGGGTTGGTGAGCAACCCACAAAGAGAGGTGTGTTTGAATACCAGCCAAATTCTAATTGAACAGATTCCCCTGTGTGGCTTCAATTCGATGTGCTTGTCTTCTCAAAAGCTGCTGGGTTTTGCTACCATGCGATGTTAAGCAATTATCTAGCTTTGGCATCAATGAAAGTGAAGTGCAGGGTTCATTATATATTACGTGTGGGATCATTTTTTTTAGCCATGCATGGGACAAGCACGTTAATTGTACAGTTTACAAATTGCAAGAAGTAGGCTCCTGAGTGTTGTTTGGTTTGGTTTGGTTGCCATTGTTGTTAAGCAGGTGGCACAATGGCAATTCAATTCAAACTTGATGCCAAAATATGCAGGAAAATTGGATTTAGGTCAAATATTGAAATTTTATCACTTTTGAACTTGAACCCCAAATTATGATCTACCATGAATATTCTAAATTGAAAAGTCTTCATGTTGTAGTAGAGCAGTGTTTCTCAACCTGGGGGTCGGGACCCCTATGGGAGTCGCGAGGGGGTATCAGAGGGGTCGCCAAAGACCATCAGAAAACACATTTTTTTCTATTGGTCATGGGGGTTCTGTATGGGAAGTTTGGCCCAATTCTATCGTTGGTGGGGTTCAGAATGCTCCTTGATTGTAGGTGAACTATAAATCCCAGCAACTACAACTCCCAAATGTCAAGGTCTATTTTCCCCAAACTCCATCAGTGTTCA
>JARBWK010002675.1:0-14383 GCA_030556195.1 Anolis apletophallus | reverse complement strand
AACTCCCATAATAAGATATTATAATTAAACTCACAGCATCCCATTATTATTATTATTATTATTATTATTATTAAACTCCCATAATAAGATATTATAATTAAACTCACAGCCACCCATTATTATTATTATTAAACTCCCATAATAAGATATTATAATTAAACTCACAGCCACCCATTATTATTATTATTATTAAACTCCCATAATAAGATATTATAATTAAACTCACAGCCACCCATTATTATTATTATTATTATTATTAAACTCCCATAATAAGATATTATAATTAAACTCACAGCATCCCATTATTATTATTATTAAACTCACAGCAACCCATTATTATGATTATTCCGGCCCAGCAGCCGAAAGATCTCTCCTCCGAAAGGTTGCAAGTGCGAACCCCGGGTTGGCGTGGGCAGCCGGCCGTCAGCCCTGCCTGCTGTTGACCTAAGTGCTGGGCCTCTGGCTTCAGGGATTGTGGGATCTGGAGTGCCTCAGGGGATGGGAATTTGCACAGGCATTGTGTTGGGAAAGTAGCTGGAGGGAGTTCAGTCTCTCCTGGGACCTGGCCCGGTTGAAGCCAGAGCGGCTCAGAGATGAGACGCCTGTGTGTCGAAGCCTCGCCTAGAAGGGACGTGAATGGGCAGACTCCATTTGTTTATTTATTTATGTAAAACTGTTGTCCCCCGACCTTCTCACCTCTCTCGAGGGACTCAGACCGGCATCACAGCAAAGATTCAATGCTATACAATTTAGAAACAACTACAACAACATATTGAAATACATAATAAAATCCCAGCATAAAACCACATCGCCATGAAAACAATTCCGCTCAGTCTGTAAACGTGGTCATGCATTCAGACAATAGCCCATCTCAGCCTATTCTGGGAAGGCTTGGTTCCACATCCAGGTCTTCACCAGCCTCCTAAAGGACAACAGAGAGGGGGCAGACCTAGCATCACTTGGGAGAGAGTTCCACAGCCGAGGGGCCACCACAGAGAAGGCCCTGTCTCTCGTCCCCACCAGCCGCACTTGCGAAGCCAGCGGGGCCAAGAGCAGGGCCTCTCCGGAGGATCTTAACGTTCTAGATCAGTGCTGTCCAACTTCTACGGGGTCCAGGGCCGGATAAGAGGTCACTGATGACCTAGTGGGCCGCTCGGCCCCGCCCCCAGGCCCCGCCCCCTCCTAAAACGGCCGAAAAAGGGCAGAAGGCGGCGCCAAGAGCAGCGCGTCACAGGCCTGGCGTGACGCGCTGCCCCTTGGCACCGCCTACTCCTCCTTTTCGGTGCCCCCTCCCTTCCTAGGGCGGAGGGGCGCCGAAAGGAGGAGTAGTGGCGCCAAGAGCAGCCGCGTCACGCCAGGCCTGTGACGCTCTGCTCTTGGCGCGCCTGCCTCCTTTCGGCGCCCCTCGCCCTAGGAAGGAGGGGCGCCAAAAGGGCAGAAGGCGGTGCCAGGGGCAGCGCGTCACGCCAGGCCTGTGACGCGCTGCTCTTGGCGCCGCCTACTCCTCCTTTTCGCGCGCCCTCCGGCCCAGGAAGGGAGGCGCCGGGCAGAAGGGCGCCAAGGGGCAGCGCGTCACGCCAGGCCTGAGACGCGCTGCCCCTTGGCGCCGCCTCTGCCCTTTTTCGCGGCTCCCGCCCCTAGGTAGGGAGGGCGCCGGAAAGGAGGGGTAGGCAGCGCCAAGAGCAGCGCGTCACGCCAGGCCTGTGATGCGCTGCTCTGGCGCCGCCTCTCCTCCTCTTCTGCGCCCCCTCCCTACCTAGGGCAGGAGCCGCCGAAGACAGAAGGCAGAGGCGCCAAGGCAGCGCGTCACGCCAGGCCTGTGACACGCTGCTCTTGGCGCCGCCTTCTGCCCTTTTTCGCGGCTCCCCCGCCCCTACAGCCCTGTTCTAGATGGTTCGTAGGGGAGAATCCGTTCGGACAGGTAAACTGGGCCAGAACCGTAAAGGGTTTTATAGGTTTAAACCAGCCCTTTGAATTGTGCCCGGAAGCTAATTGGCAGCCAGTGGAGCTGGCGCAGCAAGGGGGTTGTATGCTCCCTGTGCCCCACTCCTGTTAGTAACCTGGCTGCCGAAAGTTGGACTAATTGCACCTTCCGAGCAGTCTTCAGAAGCAGCCCCACGTAGAGAGCATTGCAGTAGTCTATTCGGGATGTAACCAGAGCGTGGACCACCGTGGCCAAGTCCGACTTCCCAAGGTACGGATGCAGCTGGCGCACAAGCCTTAACTGTGCAAAAGCTCTCCCGGCCACCGGCAAGACCTGGGGCTCCAGGCTCAGCGATGAATCCAGGATCACTCCCAGGCTGCGAACCTGCGCCTTCAGGGGGAGTGTCGCTCCATCAAGCACAGCGCGGCCTCACATCAGCACCAAACGAAACCATCAACATATAAAAATAATAACATTTACATTAAAGCATTAAAACAAATTCATTAAAACAATAAATTAGTCGCGCCAGTTAAAACAAAAATCCAAGTCTGGGGATTGAATCCATGTCGCAGTATCCAGTTCTTCTTCCCAATTGCCGCTGACCACTAATCGGACGCCTGGTCCCAAAGCCAGGCCTTTAGTTTTCTCCTTAAAGACAGGAGGGAGGTGGCCAGCCTGATGTCCCTGGGGAGAGAGTTCCACAGGCGGGGGCCACTGCCGAGAAGGCCCTGTCTCTCGTCCCCACCAACCGCGTTTGCGAGAGAGGTGGGATCGAGAGCAGGGCCTCTCCTGAAGATTTTAAACTTCAAATGAGTAAGGGAGGGAGTGACGTTGCTCGGGCCCCGCCCCCTTGGCAGCAAACGCCGCTGCCGCCATTTGGACGAGGCAGAGACGGCGCGGCTGAGGCGAGCGAAGAGGGAGAGAAAGCCAGAGATGGGGGGGGGGGAGGAAGTGGCCTTCAGGGCGGAGAGGGGTGGAGTGGCCTCTTTGGGCCTGAGGAAGAGGCGGCGCGGCCTCTCCTAACACGCCTGCCTACCTGCCATCCCAAGGCTGCCTCCGTGGCCTTTGAGTGCCGGCCTGGCTCAGGCCTCGGCCCTTCCTCCCCCCTCCCTCCAGGACGTGTTTGGGACTCCAACTCCCAGAGTTCCTCGCAGCTTATGCTGTTGGGGGGGGGGGAGGAAAGGGCCTGAGGCTGCTGCGAGGGATTCTGGGAGTTGGAGTCCCAAACACGTCCTGGAGGGGGGGAGGGAGGGGGGCAGTTGCCCCAGGCCTGCCTTTGGGAATGTGGCCATTGGCCACCTGGATTAGCATTGGATGGCCTTGCAGCTTCCGAGGCCTGGCTTGTGGAATCACAGCTCCCAGGATTATCATAGCATTTAACAATACTACTACTACTACTACTACTAGTACTAATAACAATAATGGGTTGCTGTGAGTTTTCCGTATGGCTGCCTCTCCCTGCTCCAGAAGCATTCTCTCCTGATGTTTCACCCACATCTATGGCTAAAGGCATCCTCAGAGGTGTGTAGGGAGTTTGGCAAGTGGGGTTTATATCCATGTGGGTGGGAGAGAGAAAGAAAGAAGGAAGGAAGGAAGGAACTCTTGTCTGCTTGAGTTGGGTTTGAGGGTTGCCATTGGACACCTTGGTTAGCAGTGGATGGCCTTGCAGCTTCAAAGCCTGGCTGAACATTTTACAGAAATACCCAGGCTGCCATAGAAACATCAGGAGGGAATGCTTCTGGGACACGGCCAGGCAGCCCCGAAAACTCACAGCAGCCCATTATTATTATTATTATTCAATTATTCAACTCATATAATAATATATTATAATTAAACTCACAGCAAATCCGGAGGTTTCGCACAGCTGTTAAATCTCCAGCGGCCGAAAGATCTCTCCACTGAAAGGTTGCAAGTGCGAACCCCGGGTTGGCGTGGGCAGCCGACCCTCAGCCCTGCGCACTGTTGACCTAAGTGCTGGGCCTCTGGCTTCAGGGACTGTGGGATCTGGAGTGCCACAGGGGATGGGAATGTGCAAGGGCAGTGTTTTGGGAAAGTAGCTGGAGGGAGTTCAGTCTCTCCTGGGACCTGAGCCTGGTTGAAGCCAGAGCGGTTCAGAGACGCCTGTGTGTCGAAGCCTCGCATAGAAGGAATGTGGATGGGCAGAGTCGAGGCCTGGCTTCCTGCTGCGGCCTGAGAGAGCCAATCAGGAGAGAAGGAAAGGACCCTCCTTTGAGATCTATAGTTCAGCGTGCTTGGGGAAAACAGGGACTTTTTGGAAACTTCGTTAGTGGATGGTTCTTGCAGATGGGCTTTCCTTTGTCTTCATGTTCACGGACTCCAGATTCCGCTTTACTTTTGGGAATTCCAGGTTGGGTTTATATTTTGGGACATGGATTCTCTTGGATTTGATTGGATATTTTATATCATCTGTTTGGCTCTTGGCTCCTGGAACATTCATGTGCGGATTATGGGTTGCTTTTTCCCTTTCACTCTTGGCTGCATTTTATTGGGCATGGCCTGCTTTTAACAAACGGCTCTATTTCAAGTGCGGGTGTTGTGTGAGTGCCTTTGGAGGCCCCGCGTGTGTCCCCTGGAGTGCGACACTCAGCAGTCCGGAAACAGCTTTAGCTGTCATGAGAGAAATTAGGTACCGCATAAAAAATGCGGGGGAGGTGATTTACAATGCCATAAAGAAAAAGATCGGAAAATGCTGGAATGCGGAAGTCCTGACGGCTCTTCGTCACAGAGGATGGAGCGACAGCGCCCCTTGTGGCACGACACAAAAACCTCCTCCTGTTCTGTCTGTGTACTGCAGGGCTGCTCACAGAGTCGATCGCAATCGACCAGTCAATCGCAGAACCCGAGCAGGCCGATCGTAAGCCAGATTTCTGTGGGGTGCTACTGCCCCGCACGCTGCGCATCTCCCTCGGGCTTTGTCATGCTGCCCCTGAGGCAACAGACAAGAGTTCTTTCTCCCACCCTTGACATTATTCCACAGATATATTAACATGCAGTAAGAAGCCAGACCTTTCAGCTGCAAGATCATTAAATGCTGATCAATGCGGCCAAGCAGATGAACTCTCTGCTGGATTTCTGTGGGGCGCTTCTGCCTCGAAAGGCCTTGAATGCTAGGACCAGGGTCTTATAGAGCAGTGTTTTTCAACCTTCTTTGAGCTGCGGCACACTTTTTCCATTGACCAAATCCTGGGGCACACCACTAACCAAAATGACACAAAACGACACTCTAACACAGTAATACATATAGTTAATATGTTTTTAAATGTATTTATACACTCAGTGTGAAACCTGGGCCTGTTTCAATGAACACAACATAGACATCCTGGCAGGAATGGCAAAAGGACACACACGAAGCTCTTGCTCAACAGCTGTCAGTCTCTCTGTGTTTAGTTTTTATCGCAGTCAAGCTAGAGAAGCTCATCTCACACAGATATGTGGTTGAAAACGGGAGCAATGTCAAAATAGACCAACAGAAAATACTGGAAGGGTTTGGTGGGCATTAACCTTGAGTTTTGGAGTTGTAGTTCACCTATATCCAGAGAGCACTGTGGACTCAAACAATGTTGGATCAGGACCAAACTTGGCATGAATACTCAGTATGCCCAAATGTGAAGACAGATGGAGTTTGGGGAAAATAGACCTAACCCTACACCCAGAGAGCACTGTGGACTCAAACAATGTTATGTTATGTTGTTGTTTGTTTTCTATCTATCCAGAATCACAATGTTGGAAGGAGGCTTACCACTTTAAGGTCCCTCAAACAGGCATGGGAAAACTTCGGCCCTCTTGGTGCTTTGGACTCCAACTCCCACCATTCCTAACAGCCTGAGGCCCTTTCCTGCTTAAGTGGCTGAGGGGGGGAAGGAAAAGGGCCTGAGGCTGCTAGGAATGGTGGGAGTTGGAGTCCAAAACACCTGGAAGGTCCAAGTTTGCCTTTGGGTACACCATCTCTGTCCTTCCCATGGAGCAGAGTATGGTGGGTGAACCAGACTCCTCAGGGCTGCATTGCCCCCAGGGATCCGGCAGCCATTGCAGGGAGGCAGAGGGGGCAGGGCCAAAGGAGGTGGCGTCGTGAGCCCTTGGAAACGTTGAGAACCGCTGACCTTGGAGCTCTCCTGTGTGTGCGCGCGCACCCCACCCCTTATCCCTGTGCGTTTGCGCAGTGGATTTTTAGCATTTGTAAGATATGTTTTGTGGTTTTGTGGTTTTTTATTATTGTTGGTCACACCTTACATTGTGAGATGTTACGTTGCCAAATTTGGTGTGATTCCGTTCTTTTGTTTACTTCAGCCTAACGACGAGAGCTGCTTTTATATATATATATATATATATATATATATATATATATTCTGTGAATGTCGTCCCAAAGTGGTAAATGAGTGACAGGCATCTCCTGTCCTGGCTCCACCTCAGTTTCCTGGCCAGAGGTTGATCGTCTTGATTGGTGTTGATAAACACAAGGCTTGTGTTGACTTCCATCTTCACGTAAGGAATGTGGCAAACATTTCCGTTATCGCTGTCACAGTTCTTACCACAGCTTACTTTTCATTTCAGTCCAGCAAGCAGGTAGTTCGTCATTGCAGGCCTTGATATTATATTAACTCCATCCATTCATTCCCACACATCATATTAAATCCACATTTATCAAATCTGCACATTGAATTTTTGTGACACACAGTCAGGCACCAGGCGGAGAAGTGCAGGCCTCTCTCTCCCCCCCTCTGTCTCTCCCTCCCTCCCCTTCTCTCTCTCTCTCTCTCTCTCTCCTCTCTCTCCTCTCTCCTCCTCTCTCTCCCTCTCTCTCTCCTTCTCTCTCTCCCTCTCTCCCCCTCTCTCTCCTCCCTCTCTCCCCTCTCCCTCTCCCTCCCTCCCCCTCCCTCTCTCCCCCTCCTCTCTCCCTCTCTCCCCCTCTCCCTCCCTCCCCTTCTTTCTCTCTGTCTCTCTCTCTCCTCTCTCTCCCCTCTCTCTTTCTCTCCCTCCCTCTCTCTCCAAGAGGCTCCCGTTGGGATTTCAGGGCATCCTGTTGGTCACTCCTGGTGTGAGCGAATGGGCCGCCTGCAGAGACGTTGCCCAAGGAGGCGGCCCGGATGTGCGACCATCCTGCTGGGAGGCTCCTCTCTTGGCCCCGCAATCTAGAGCTGGCAGGCGGGAGCTCACCCCGCTCGCAGGTTGGAACCGGCAACCTTCAAGTCAGCCGGCCAACTGGCACCCATTTGGGTGAGAAGCCCCAGCAGTGTGTCAGGCCCCGGCAGGCCAGGAGGGAGAGCCAGAGGGGCAAGCGGGCCTCTGGGGTGGGCTTCGTTTCAGGAAAGGGGGGTCGGTGGGGCCACGAAGGGAGGGAGGGGCCCGGCCGAGAGGGAGCCTGTGGGCCTCCGGGAGGGAGGCAGGTGGGCCGTTCCCCCCCTCCCTCCGGGACCAAGGGCCCCTCTCTGGCTCCAAACCCATAATGAGGAATGACAGGGATGGCTGGACTGGAACCACCGTCTCCTTGGAAGAGGAGGAAGGCCCCAGGTGAGCAGAGCTTCTGCATAGAGTCCTAGAGCTGGAAGAGACCGGGGGGCCACCATCCAGCCCAACCCCATTCTGCCCAGAAGCAGGGAAATTGCCTTCCAAGCACTCCCGACAGATGGCCCCCCAGCCTTCAAACAAAGCCTCCAAAGAAGGAGCCTCCACCACACTCCCTTCGGGGCAGAGAGTTCCACTGCTGAACAGCTCTCCTTACAGTCAGGAATATCAGCCTTGATCCCAATTTGGGGATTCAAATCAGAAAGGCAGCGAAGGAGGAGTCACTCATTCTCAGGAGCCGGCCTTCCTCCTCCTCCTCTTGACTATGCTGCGCCTATTCCCCCCCCCCCCCATTTCCTTCCTGGAGAGGAGAGGGAGGGGTCCCAAAGGAGGCTTTTGTGGGGAGGGGGAGGGGCCTGGTTGCAGGCAGAAGAGCAAAGGGAAGACCCCCTCCCCCCAAAGGACAGGCAGGCCCTTCCTTGGGTGTTCCCTTTGGGGCTCTTCTTATGGACTCTGCCAATGTCCTGCCAAACGAGCAACGTATATCACTTTTGAGGACGTCTAACTGCACTTGGGACCCAAAAAGCAGCCATTTATTTGGGGGGCTTGTTTTCACGTTTTGTGGGGGCGACTCTACAGGTCGCAGTGGTTTTGCTCCTCCTTTTCCCTCCCCCTGCGTCCTGCAAGTCCCCCTGGCCTGCCCCAGAGCCTCTTCTGTGTGCGGCCAGGCACCTTTGACCTTCCGTGCCCAGTCTGGCCATGCCAGAGGTCAAAGGGGATGGTCGCAAGGGTCAGTGAAGGCCAAAGGTTTGGGCCACGTGCACGTTCGGAAAGTGAAGGCCCCGTCTTGCCATTTACAGGGATATGATAATTGTTATGATTGTAAATATCATTATGGTCTCTATCCTTCTTCATCTCTCTTGAAAGGAGACCCAAAGCGGCTCACAACGAAAGCAATACGAGATATCATTCAAAAGGCTTCCGTCAGCAAACCCTTTGTGCCGAACACTTACTTTTTCTTCTCCACTGCCGCTTTTGATCTGAGGGGAGGTGGAGGGAGGAAGACGTGGGGCGAGTCTGCGCAGTAGCGCCCGCACGGGTCACGTCTTCCTCCCTCCCCTCCTGAACATGCTCACACGGCCCCCTCAGATCAAAATGGCGGCAGAAGCGGCTGTGTATAATCTCTATCCTGCTTCATCTCTCTTGAAAGGAGACCCAAAGCGGCTCACAACGAAAGCAATAATTCAAAACCAAAAGACACACAAACATTACAAGTACACACGGTCATGTTGAAATGACAAAGCGCCTGCTTGGCACTTCCTGTTGGGCCAATGTGGCAAAAAGTAGGACTCGTGGCTGGCTTTGCATAGTCTTGAGACTCTCTCCAAAACTGAAACCAATTGGGCCCCACAATCTGTAATTATTGCCATAGCACAACACTGGAAGGTGGTTGTTTTGGAGAGCAGCAATTGGTTTGCCGTATCTTACTTGGGCACAGTCTGCTTTTGAGTTTCCTGATGGCCATCCCGATTCAGGGCGCAGAAGTGCTGCAGAAGTTCCGGTGGAAGAGAATAAATGATGCTTTCGGAGGAGCTTCTTATGCCACATTGCCAAGGAATTACCATTACTGCAAGTCCCATCATCTGTGGTCCGTCTCACACAAAACTGTACCAGGATGTAGAGTGGGTCATGAGTGCTCTGTGTGCCAGGGTTGGTGTTGATCAGTCATTGGATTAGGTTTGCAGCAGTGTTGGAAAGTGAGGGAAGGTACTGGAAGTCCCATCATCCATGGTCTGTCCTCCTCCCAACTGCAGCAGGATGTAGAGTGGGTCATGGGGGCTCTGTGTGGCAAGTTTGGTCTTGATCCATCATTCTAGGGAGTTGTAGTATCATGAAAGTACTGAAGGTACTGGAAGTCCCATCATCTGTGCTCCTGCCTCCCCCGAATTGCAGTAGGATGTAGATTGGGTCATGGGGGCTCTGGGTGCCAAGTTTGGTCTGTATTGGTGAATGGATGAGGGTTGTATTGTTTGTAGGAAGTGAGTGAAGGTACTTCAAGTCCCATCATCCTTGGTCCGTTTGACACAAAACTGCACCAGGATGTAGAGTGGGTCATGAGAGCCCTGTGTGCCAGGTTTGGTGTTGATCAGTCATTGGATTAGGTTTGCCGCAGACTTGGAAAATGAAGGAAGGTACTGCAAGTCCCATCATCCATGGTCTGCCCTCCTCCAAACTGTACCAGGACGTAGAGTGCATTATGAGGGCTCTGTGTGCCAGGTTTGGTGTTCATCAGTCATTGGATTAGGTTTGCAGCAGTCTTGGAAAGTGAGGGAAGGTACTGCAAGTCCCATCATCCGTGGTCTGCCCTACTGTAAACTGCAGTAGGATGTAGAGTGGGTCACTGGGGCTCTGTGTGCCAAGTGTGGTTTTCATAGGTGTTTGTTGGGGGCCGCAGTGGTCTGTGGTAGTAGAGGGGTGTGAAAGTACTACAAATCCCATCATACATTGGCACCCCCCCCCCCAAACTCACCAGGACATGAAGGGAGTAATGGGGGGTATGTGTGCCAAGTTTGGTCTCGATCAGTAATTGGATAAGGGTCGCGGCGGACTTGGGAAGTGAGTAGAGGTACTTCAAGTCCCATTATCCATGGTCCACCCCCCTCTGAACTGCACCAGGACGTAGAGTGGGTCATGGGGGCTGTGTGTGCCAATCTGGTCTGTTTTGGTCCTTTTAGGTGGCCGCAGTGGTCTGTTCACTGCAAACAATTCCCAAGGATTGAAACAGTTGAGTTTGTTCAATGGCATGTTGGTCTGACAGCCATATGCACCTGGGACAGGGCCTTCCGGAAACCATCCCCTTGGCCTTAGAGTCGTATATGGATGGATAATCTTCTTGGTAGTATTTGCTGGAAGCCTTCAAGAGATTTTAAAGCCCGACCGAGAAAGGGAGAAGAGCACCAAATCGTCTGCGTACATCAGGATGAACATCTTTCTGTTCCTGATTGCTGGTGAAGGAGAGCCAGTTTTGGCTGAACGTGGCGTTAAGTGGTTCACATCGATGTTAAAAAGGGTGGGAACCAATTTATTTTATTTATTTGAATTTATCAGTCGCCACTCCCATTCGCCTCGGGGCGACTTACAAGCAATAAAAACAACAATAAAATAAAATACCATAACAACAACATTCACAGCTACAATTAAAATTGTTAGGGTTAAAACAACGACCATTTATTTATCTATTTATTTATTTATTCGTGTTTGTCTACCGCCCGTCCCAGTGGCTCGGGGGGGCTCACAACATGTACATAAATAACAGCGGAAACACAGCTAAAAGATTAAAACCACAATTAAAACCGCAGATAAAATGTCACAATAGGCCGCACATTAAAACGATTGCGGCAACAAAAAAATAATGCAAGATGGCGATACATTAAAAAGACTGCAATTCGTCCGACTCCGAAAGCCTGCTGAAATAACAGGGTCTTGCAAGCTTTCCTGAACGGAAGGAGGCTCTGAATAGCGCGAACGTCGGCGGGCAAGGCGTTCCAAAGTATTGGAGCCACGATCGAAAAAGCCCGGCGACGGGTTGCAGTTAGACGATATGTCTTAAAGCTAGGAACGACCAGGAGGTTTTGGTCTTCAGAGCGCAGAGATCTAGTGGGATGATATGGGATGAGGCGGTCCCGCAGGTACACTGGCCCCAGACCATGTAAGGCCTTAAAAGTCAAGACTGACACTTTGAAGGTCATCCGGCATTCTACGGGTAGCCAGGGCAGTTCGCGCAGGATGGGCCATGTGATGTGACCACGAAATACAGATAACACCAGAGAGGGCAGGGTACTGTCAAAGAGATTGAGAGTCCTTAGGAGCCAAGCGCCTGTTGGAACAATAACGTCTTGCATGCCTTCCGAAAGGCCAGCAAACTTGAAAGGGCGCGGATTCCAGAAGGCAACCCGTTCCACCAGGTAGGAGCTATAATCGAAAAAGCCCTCCTCCGCGTTGCAGTGAGATGGTAATTCTGAGGACTTGGGATCACCAGGAGGTTTTCTGCCTCCGAGCGCAGGGATCTAGTGGGACAGTCTGGGATGAGGCGGTCCCTTAGTTAAACTGGCCCCAGACCATTCAGTAAACATCCCTGTTTCACTCTGTTTGATGTAGGAAAGGCTTCCGTCAGCAAACCCTTTGTGCCAACTCTGGCCCTCATTTCTGTGTTGATGGATAGTTCCTGAATCAAGTCTCACCAGCCTGCAATCCGTATCAGGATTGTGCAACTGTACCCACAATCTGTTTCTGTTCCGAGTCCCCTCCGGGGAGATGTATTATTAAAGTATTATTATTGTTATTATTACGGAGTCAAAAGCAGGAGAAAGGTCAATGAGAGCGGCAAAGGCATCAAGGAATCCTTGTGTCTCTTAATATTTAAGTTATGCTGGTAGTTCATGGAAACCATTATTCAGAGTGAATGGCGCCCCGTCTACGGTCTTTCTGAATGCCTGTAATATGAAACACGGGGGAGTGCCCTTAAGCAAACTCAAAACAAAGGACGTGGCGTCCCTGTAGATACACTCAACTTATATATAAATTCACCATGCCCCGAGTGGGGTTTACCGTTCACGGCAGAGTCCAAATAAGAGTCTAATCAGTAGGGTGCGGTCCAACAAAGTTTATAAATCCACCGGGTGCAGGAATGTGTAAATTCACAATGTTCTCAGTCATTCAATGCAATTCAATATTGGTACACTCCCGATGAAAATATCCAAAGTCACAATATAATGAGACCAATCACCAATTCCAAATGAAATCCTCCGGAATGTAGTTAAGCCAAAAAAACCGCCCAAAATGCTTCCTTTCTCCGATAGTCCGGTATCGCGGGTTATGGCATGGTATTTTCAAACCCATGGGGTATATGCAGCCAACGAGCAATAATTAAACCAGAATTCCATAACTCGTTTCGACCGTGTTCCGGTCTTTTTCAAGGCCCATTCACATCAATTCCGTGTGGGTCCCCAAACGGTATGTAATCATTCTGTAATATAATAGCCAAATATAAACACAATAGTTGTGGACACTAAGGTCCTGAAGGCAACTCATAGTATACATAAGAGGAGGATACAGTCAACATGATAATGGTACAGTTAACATAGTACACAATATAATTACTATACAATTTAAAGGGCAACAAAGGCTATCCCATACCTGCAATGCATAGGCTAATCCTGAATCGACCGTAGGGAACGCGGCAAATAGCAACCAGCAGTCCCATGTTCCTTCCATTTATGTTGGGCAGGTCCATTAAGCACTGTTAATTCCACAATAGAAGACATGTGAGCCCATTCTTTTACTAATAGAGTAATTCCGTTACCATTAGCCTTGGATTTAAACTCTTATTTGGACTCTGCCGTGAACGGTAAACCCCACTTGGGGCATTGTGAATTTATATATAAGTTGAGTGTATCTACAGGGACGCCACGTCTTTCTGAATGCCTGCCTGATGTTTCTTGAGGGTCATGTTTAGAGTCAAGCCAACTACATCAATGTGTCTCTTTAGTACTGGACAGAGGTCCCTTTTTTCTTCCACGCATCATTCCTTATTTTCATTCTCTGGATGGAAAGAGGTGAGAAGTGGCGTACCCCAAGGTTCAGTTTTAGGACCGTTACTTTTTAATTTATTCATAAATGATCTGGATGTAGGAGTGAATTCTGAGGTAGCAAAGTTTGCAGACGACACTAAACTGTTCAGGGTAGTTAAAAATGAAACTGACTGTCAAGAGCTCCAGAAAGATCTCTCGAAATTGAGTGAATGGGCAACAAAGTGGCAAATGCATTTTAACCTAAACAAGTGTAAAGTCATGCACATCGGGGCAAAGAACCCCAACTACACCTACCAACTGATGGGGTCAAAGCTTTCAGAGACAAACCAGGAAAGGGATCTTGGGGTTTTGGTGGACAGCTCAATGAAGATGTCAACCCAGTGCGCAGCAGCAGCGAAAAAAGCAAATTCTATGCTTGGCATGATCAGGAAGGGAATCGAAAATAGGTCGGCAAATGTTGTATTGCCTCTCTACAAATCTATGGTGAGGCCACATCTGGAGTACTGTGTACAATTCTGGTCTCCGCACCTCAAGAAGGATATAACGGAACTGGAAAAGGTACAAAGAAGGGCAACAAGAATGATCCAAGGGATGGAGCAGCTCCCTTACGAAATCAGGTTGCAACGCCTTGGTCTTTTCAGCCTTGAAAGACGGCGTCTAAGAGGTGACTTGATCGAAGTGTATAAAATCATGCATGGGATAGAAAAGGTGAATAAAGAAAAAATATTTTCTCTGTCACACAACACTAGGACTAGGGGGCACTCCCTGAAGCTCCAAGGTAGGAAAGTTAGGACTAATAAAGGGAAATATTTCTTCACCCAGAGGGTCATTGGGTTATGGAATTCACTTCCAGAGGAGGTTGTGACAGCTGTCAGCCTGGACAGCTTCAAGGCAGGATTAGACAGATTCATGGATACCAAGGGAATCAGTAGCTACTGAAATGGACATCCAAGTGCCACCTCTGGAGTTGGTGGAGGTAGGCAGGATTTCCCTGGTACTGGTTGTGGGGGTCGGGAGCAGGTCAGGGTTTTGCCCTCCCTTCTGCTCGAGATCCCCGTGTACAACTGGTGGGCCCCTGTGTGACACAGAACGCTGGACTAGATGGGCTGAGGCCCGATTCAGCATGGCTCTTCTTATGTTCTTATTCTCCCTTCTTTTCTTATTTCCTTCTGATTCCACCCCTTACTGTTTATAAACCTGTGGTGCCCTTTGCTTGACCCTGTGCCTGTCCTTGAGACCCTTCATATTTCCCGTTCTCGGTATTCCCGTTTTCCGCCTGAGCCATGAAGGGAAAAGAGGATAGTGTTGGAAATGAAGGAGGTTTGCAGCTTCTTGTTTAATGTTC
>JARBWK010002674.1:0-14386 GCA_030556195.1 Anolis apletophallus | reverse complement strand
TCCGGAACCCCACGTCTGCCTCCGGCGTCCACCGGAACGGCACCTTTCCCCATGAAGCACTGGGTGATAGGATCAGCCCACTTGGCAAAGTCTGGGATGAACTTTCTGTAGTAGTTGGCAAAGCCCAGGAATCTTTGAATGTCCTTTTTGCTGGCTGGAGCCGCCCAGTCAGCCACAGCTTGGACCTTGGTGTCATCCATGGCAATGCCGTTGGTGAGATACGGTAGCCCAGAAAGTCCACCTCACGCAGATCAAAAGCACATTTCTCCAGCTTGGCATAGAGCCCATGGGCTCGCAGTCTCTGGAGCACTTCCTTTGACATGGCGGTCATGGTCGCCTGATCCGGAGAAAAAATGAGCAGGTCGTCAGATAGAATGCCAGATAACGATCTAGCAGGTCGCTGAAAATGTCATTCATGAAATGTTGGAACCAGGCTGGGGCATTGCACAAACCCGAATCCCATCACCACCAGGTATTCGAAACTGCCCCACTTGGTCTGGAAGGCTGTCTTCCATTCGTCGCCCTGGCGAATACGGACAAGGTGTAAGCGCCCCTCAGGTCCAGTTTAGTGAACACCATGGCTCCCCGCATCCGCTCAAGAGCTCGGGGGATCAGGGAGGGGTAGTGGTTCGAATCGTCATCTTGTTGAGTTCTCGATAGTCATTGCAGAGCCGCAACTCTCCCGATTTCTTTTGACAAAAGAATGGGCGCCCGGCCCGGGGACTGGGAAGGCCGATAAAGCCCTTCCGCAGGTTCTCATCCAGGAACTCTCGGAGAGCCTGTTGCTCCGGTTCCGAGAGAGGGTAGAGTCTCCCCCGCGGGATAGGGGCTCCAGGTTCCAATTCAATGGCACAATCATAGGGCCGGTGCGGAGGCAAATGTTCCGCCTCCTTCTCACTGAACACATCCCAAAATCCGGCATATTTCTTGGGCAGGGTGGCCACGTTTTCTACCTCTTGAGCCTGGCAAGCCCGGGCCGTCATGCAGTGGCCCTGGCAGTGGTCGGAAGAAAAAATTAGCTGTCTCTTGGCCCAGGAGATCTGGGATCATGGAGCGAGCCACACAATGCCCAGGACAATGGGAAAATCTGGGAGCTTGGTCACAAGAAAAGAAATGTCCTCTTTATGGGAGCTGGTCCACATCTTAGTAGGGGGCCGTATACTGAGTCACAGCCCCGTTTTCCAGGGTTCTCCCATCAATCGTCTGGACACCCTTGGGCTCTTGGAGATCAAGAAATTGTAATCCAGCAGACTTGGCGTAGTCTGCATCGATGAAGTTGTTGGTGGCCCCCGAGTCGATCATGGCATGGGCCATCATTGGCCCCTTCTCAGGCGACCACAGGGTGACCATTACAAGGAACAATTGTCCAGTCTTGGGTTCAGGGGGGAGGTTAGCGATGTCGGCCGAGTGAGCGAACCCTCTTACACTCGGCCGGCCCCTTCCCCCGTCGCCTGGATGGCTTCTTCGGCCTCCGGGACCCCTCCAAGTGCGGCAGAGGCTCTAGGAGTCTTTCCACGTGGCTTTTGGGGGCATTCTTTGGAAAAATGTCCGGCCCCCCCGCAGTACCAACACAAATTAAGACTCTGCCGCCGTGCTTTTTCTGCCTGGTCTACTTTGGGCCGCACCGTGCCTAGCTGCATGGGTTCCGGCTCATCTGAGCCAGCTGGTGTCGGGGCGAGCTGTCGGGGCAAGAACTGTCCAGCCCCTGCCTCCTTTCGCGCCGCCGGCTTCTCCACCACACTTTTGTCCCATCGCCTCCGGGTTTGCCGCCCCTCTTCGACACGTAGGCTCAAGGTGATCGCTGCCTCCAGATCCGCGGGTCGTGCATGCTTCAACATCTCTTGTTGCAACTCCGTGGCCAGCCCCGCGATGTAGTGGTAACGCAAAGCCGAAAGGTTCCACTCCACCTGGGCAGCCAACACTCGAAAACGGGAAATGTATTGAGACAGGGACAAGTCCTTCATCATCAGTCGGGCTAAGTCACGCTCGGCCAACTCTTCATTCACGGGTGGTCCCCAGGTCGCCCGGATAGCATCTATGAAAGCCCTTAGCGTGTTCACATGGGGGAACTGGGCCCGGATCAACGAAGTAGCCCACGTCGCTGCCGTTCCCTCCAACAGGTTAAAAACAAACCCCACTTTGGCTCGGTCGGTGGCAAACTCGTTGGGTCGCAGCTCCAGATACAGGTCCACCTGGCAAAGGAACACCTCGACTTGAGCGGGGTTGCCCCCGAAGCGGGCCGGCGCGGCCACTCCCGGGTGGCGCCCGGCTCGGGTCCGCATCTCTCCCACCTCCTGTTGCAACGCCGCCACTTGCGCGTCCGACAGGTTTGCCATGGCTGCTACCGCCTTGGGCCGCTTCCTTCGGTGTCCCATGGTGTAATAAGGGGTTCTTAGAGTGCTCCGGCCAACTGTCACGATGCACGGACTGACCGGCCCCTTAATCACACACAGAGACAGACTGAAGGCTAACTACTTTATTGAATATAAAAACAGTTCAAAGATATTGTCCATGAGAATAGTGAAACAATCCAAAAGGCTTGAAGTAACAATGTCCAAAACCGTGGCAAATAGGCTAAAAGTTCAGCAAGGCTCCACACAACCGTGCGGATCAGGAAACAAGGCAAGGCTCCGCACAACCATGCGGATCAGGAACAAGACAGGGCAAGGCAAGGCAAGGCTTGATGACCACAGGCTAGCTTAGCTGAGGTCCCACTCCGCTTCACGCCTATTCAGGAAAGACGTGGCCGGGCACTGAGGATTCGTTCCCACGGATCCTATACTTAATCCCTCGGCCGAGGTCCCCGACGCCTAGGCTTCTTTTGTCTCCAATCGCTGCTCACGGACCTCGGCCGGTCTATGCTCTTAGACCATTCCCTTCTGCTAGACTCGATGTTCCGTCTCCTATCAAAGGTTTGACCTTGTCTCTCCGCAGCTGTGTTTCTATCTCCCTGAGAGCTCTCCTCCCTAGCCATTTCCCATGCACTTTCTTCCATGTTTTCCCCTGGAGGCTCCTGAGAATTTATTCCTCCCGGGTGTTCATAGCTGCCAGAATCGCTGTCCATCTGCACCTGGTTATCTATGTCTTCGCTAGGGCCAAACAACATTTCCTCCCATGCCAAGCTCTCTGTGGGCGAAAGAGGCCCATCAGGGAAAGCTGCCCTTCGCCCCAGTCATCTAGCTCATCCTCTGAATCATGTTCTGGCACTGTTGGTTCTAATGCTAATGGGACCCCAGGTCCTGACCCCTGCCCTCCAGGCACAAACGAGAACTGCTGTGCTACACTTAGGTAAGAAACTAAGCGAGACACATAGTAAGGAAATGGAGAAATTTATATCACAAGAGGAAATTAAAGACACAATTAACAAATTAAGGAAAGGTAAACTGATTATGAGCCCCTAAAAAGAATGTGGATGGATACAAAGATTATTAACAACAAGTCTATAAGGGAAAATATTTTAAGAGAATGGGCAGAAATATGGGAGTTGAATGCAAGGGAACCCCTTTCATATGAAGTACTCTGGGATGCAATGAAAGCAGTTTTAAGAGGATTGTTTAGTCAATATTCGGCCATACTTAAAAAACAGGAAAGAGAAAGAGAGAACCAACTGATAGGGGAAATAAAAAAACTGGAATCAATGTATTTGTTAACAAAGGATCTGAAGATTATAAATAATATTACAAGATTAAAGAAAGAGTTGGAGGCTAAAGATATAGAAAAAGTAAAAAAAAGATATGATGTATACAAACAGATATTTTTTTTGAATATAATAATAAAAGCTCAAAACTGCTGGCAAAAATAGCACAGACTAAAAAACTAAAAAAGGAGATTGAATGTATCAAGGATAGCAATGGTACTGTATGTGCCAGAATGGTAGATAAAATCAAAGCGATACAGGATTTCTACTCTAGTATGTATAGAAATACAGAAGTGGATATAGATGAGCTGGACAAATATCTGGAACAAAACTTAGGTAAGAAACTAAGCGAGACACATAGTAAGGAAATGGAGAAATTTATATCACAAGAGGAAATTAAAGACACAATTAACAAATTAAGGAAAGGTAAACTGATTATGAGCCCCTAAAAAGAATGTGGATGGATACAAAGATTATTAACAACAAGTCTATAAGGGAAAATATTTTAAGAGAATGGGCAGAAATATGGGAGTTGAATGCAAGGGAACCCCCTTCATATGAGGTACTCTGGGATGAAATGAAAGCAGTTTTAAGAGGATTGTTTAGTAAATATTCGGCCATACTTAAGAAACAGGAAAGAGAAAGAGAGAACCAACTGATAGGGGAAATAAAAAAACTGGAATCAATGTATTTGTTAACAAAGGATCTGAAGATTATAAATAATATTACAAGATTAAAGAAAGAGTTGGAGGCTAAAGATATAGAAAAAGTAAAAAAAGATATGATGTATATAAACAGATATTTTTTGAATATAATAAAAGCTCAAAACTGCTGGCAAAAATAGCACAGACTAAAAAACTAAAAAAGGGAGATTGAATGTATCAAGGATAGCAATGGTACTGTATATGCCAGAATGTAGATAAAATCAAAGCGATATATGGGTTGCTTACCTGTAACCGTAGTTTCTTGAGTGGTCAGCGTGAATAGCACCAAATGGTTTATCCCCTGCGCTCGCGCAGGCAGCTCAAAAGTCTTGAGGCAAATTTTGACAGTTGGCCCCTCCCTCTGTCCCCACTGGTATAAATAGCCCTCAGAGGGGCCAACTGCCAGTTCTCTTCCACCGCCTTAAGCTGTCAGAAGTCTGGCATGACCATAATCTAAAAAAAGTGGGGAGGATGGGGGGGAGCGTGCTATTCACGCTGACCACTCAAGAAACTACGGTTACAGGTAAGCAACCCATATTTTCTTTTCGTGGTCAGCTGTGAATAGCACCAAATGGTAGAATAGCGAGCTACTAACCTTGGTTGGTGGGCGTCATGCCACTACCGAAAACAGTACTGACCGACCGAAAGCGGCATCCTTCTTTGAGGCCAAGTCCACCTTGTAATGTTTCACGAAGGTCAGCAGAGTAAACCAGGTAGCTGCTCTGCAAACCACATCAAGGGGAACACCTCGCATGAAAGCCGCTGATGTCGCCACCGATCTGGTTGAATGTGCTTTGACCTGTGGAGGTAAACCCCCCCCCCTGCCACGGCATAAGCCTTGCGTATACAAGACACAATCCAAGAGGATAGACACTGTGATGACGCTGGTAACCCCAAAACATCTTTCCGATATTTAACAAATAATCTTGGGGATTTCCTTATTCCAGATGTCCTATTAGTGTAAAATGCTATCGCTCTGCGCACATCCAACATATGTAGTGATCTTTCTAGCCCTGAGGAAGGGTTCTGAAAAAAGGCAGGTAGCACTATCTCCTGTGACATGAAATCTACTTAACACCTTAGGAAGAAAGGTTATATCTGTCCTAAGTACCACCTTATCTTTGTATATTCTCAGATAAGGATCATCACAGCGTAAAGCACACAACTCACTTGCCCTGCATGCAGATGTTACTACCACCAAAAAAGCAGTTTTCCAAGACAAAATTGCAATGTCCACCGTTGCTAACGGCTCAAATTGAGGTTTCATAAGAGAATTCAACACAAGTTCTAAACTCCATGAAGGTACCACAGGTTGCACTTCAGATTTAAGGTTTCAAAATCCCTTCATAAACAACCTAATCATCGGGTCAGCAAAACAGGATGGTAAGTTCGCCTTTTACGGGAACCATGAAATTGCGGCCAGATAACACTTCAGTGATGAAGATGACAAACCTAGATCGGATAAAGATAGTAAAAAATCCAAAACAAGAGGAGTCTCTGCTGTAAGGCCATCAACTCCCTTTCCTGTTACAAATTTTGTGAAACGATTCCATTTGTAAATATAGGAACGTTTCGTACTATCCTTCTGTGCCGCTTCCAAGATGACCTTAACCGGTTCCGACAAGCCAGCATATTGGGTCATCATGGTGGAGAGATTCTCCACGCTGTCAGTCTCAACGTTTGTACATCTGGGTAAAGGACCTGATTTCCTTGAGAGAGTAGAAGATCCTCTCTCGGTGGTGGTGGCTGGTAAAGTCTCCTGGATATTCTCTTCAACAGTGAGAACCACGCTTGTCTGGGCCACCATGGGGGGATCAGTAGTCCCTCGCTCTGTCCTGTTCAACTTCTAAACTACTCTTAGAAGCAATGGAAATGGTGAGAAAGGCGCACACCTCGTTTGCCCCCCAATGAAGTAGGAAGGCATCCCCTAGGCAATTCTGTAGTTTCCTCCGACCCAGCCATGCACAATACTTGATGCACTGCTTGTTGATCGGCGATGCAAAAAGGTCTATTTCTGGCTGACCCCACATACTGAATAGGGAAAGGACCACCTCCTTGTTCAAAGTCCACTCGTGATTCCCTAAGGGATTCCTGCTCAGGTGATCCGATAGCGTGTTGTTCTCTCCTGGTAGGTGAATTGCCATAAGACAAACCTTTCTCTGAATGCACCAATGCCAAATCTGCATTGTTAGAGCATTTAGTGTTGTAGAGTGTGTCCCCCCTTGCTTGTTTATATAGAACATTACCGTTGTGTTGTCTGTTGCCAGTTGCACAACTTTGTTTGAGAGGATCAACTCGAATGCTTTGAGGGCCTTTTGTACTGCCATCAATTCTAGATGATTTATGTGAAGGGTAGACTCTACCTTTGTCCAAACACCTTGTGCTGTGTACTCTCCACATGAGCTCCCCATCCCGTAAGGGGGAAGAGTCCGTAGTCAATGTTACAGTAGGAGCTGGCTGGTGGAATGGCAAACCTATGCACACCTTGTGAGGGTCCAGCCACCACCTTAGGGATCTGCACACGCTTATTGGTATCAACAATTGCATAGATGACCTGTGGACTGTGGGACTGAATACCGATAGGAACCAAGACTGTATTGGTCTCAGATGTAACCTGGCATTTGGTGTCACCGCCGTTGTGGATGCCATGTGACCTAATACAACTTGTACATCCCTTGCCTTCACTATTCTTTGTAGTAAAAGTGTTTGGATTATGGCCTGTAAATTGAGGAATCTGTCCCTTGGTAAGAAGGCTCTCTCTTCTTCTGAATCGAGAAGAGCTCCGATGAACTTCACTCTCCTCGTAGGGACCAATTTGGACTTTTCCAAGTTCACCACCAGACCTAGGGACTGGAGAAGAGACATAGTATACCCTATGTGATCTATGATTTCCTCTTTAGAGCCACCTACCAGTAACCAGTCATCTATATAAGGATAAACTGTTACACCCTTTTCCCGTAAATATGCCGCCACCACGGCCATACATTTCGTAAATATCCTTGGGGCAGTTGAGAGTCGAAAGGGTAGGACATTGAAGTGGTACGCCCTGTCTCCCACCATAAATGCCAGATATCTGCGATGTTTCTTATTTATCAATATGTGGAAATAAGCATCTTTAAGATCCACAGTGGTGAACCAATCAGCTTTATTTAACAACATCAGAATATTTTTCAACGATATCATCCTAAACTTTCTAGGAGTTATAAAATAATTAACGCCTTTTAGGTCTAAAATAGGGCGTTTGCCACCCCCTTTCTTCGGCACCAAAAAGTATTTCGAGAAAAAACATGAACTGACTAAGTGGGATTCTACAGGAGTAACCGCCCCTTTAGATAGGAGTTTCTCTATCTCCAGTATGGGAGATGAAGGGGTTACATCCAAACGCCAAACAGGGGGGTAAACTGTCAAATTCTATGCTATAGCTGTTGAAAGTTTTATGTTCCAAAATTATATTTGTACCTTTAAGTGTTATACTATCATGTTAATTTAAGTGTTACAAGGTACAGTTGAGTTAATTGGCAATTAGACTACTGGGAAAGGTGGGGTCTGATTGTTATGTGTTTAAATGCTCTTTGTATTTTGTATTCATCCCTTCTGAGGCTTTGTATCACCTTTGAGGATTCCTGTGTGGAATATTTCTAAGTTGCCTTTGTGGCTGCCTTTTATGGCTCTCCTGTGTGGAGTTATTTTGCTTTATTGTATTTTTCTCCTGAATGGACATTTTATTTGCTTACATTAAAGTAAGTATGACTTTTATGTCTATGGAGTTTTTTTTCTCAATTGACCACATTGCTTCGGGGCTAAGCTAACGCTGCTACATCTTTGTTTTATACTCTGCAAGTTTAGGTTTGTGCTTTATATTTTGGACAACCTAACACATAATCCCTGACAGGTTATGGGCCCAGGGATTGCATAGCCCATGTGTCTGGAGTGACTTTTGTTTTTGAAGCATGTGGTCTGGAAGTTTTGAGAAAAGTTTTTTTGAAAGCATGTTTGGCTTTCTGTTCCTGCAAGTTCGTGGGAGTTGCTGCTAAACGCTGAGCTTCAAGTTATCTGCCTCCGGAGATAAAGAGAAGAGACGGAAGAAGATTGCCTGCCTGTGATGGAGGAGTTTTTTGTTTAACTTTCCCTTCTACGTGCTTATACAACTAGGGCCAATTTTTAATTGCTTTCCTGTTTTGTTTTGCACAAAAGGGTTTGTTTTTAAAAAGAACTTTCTTGGACTGTCGCAGCAGCAGAGCTGATAACAACTGTTTGTTTTCTTCGTCATACGGAGTGATTTGCGACGGCTGGTAAGCTGCTGGAAGCTGTGTTTGGTTTCGTTTTCCCTGCAAAGTTTGAAAGACATTGGACTGCTAGAAGCCAATTTTACACGAAAGTAAATTGGCTGGGCTTAAACCCAGGTATACTGGGGGTCCTTTTCTGTTGTTGCAGTGAATTTGTTTTTGGACATTTGGGAATTTAAAGTGAAAGAACACAATGGCTTTGCCGCCTGTTCATATTGGTTCACTCCCATTTGAAAAACTTACTGACAAGAACTGGCTGAGTTGGAGTATAAAATTCAAAGCATTTTTGGTTTCACAAGATTTATGGAAATAGTTGCATCGTTGCCAGATCAACCTGATGCTACTGAAAAGAAGAAAGATGAAAGGGCTCTAGCGCTTCTTCAGTTGTCTGTGACAGACCCTTTATTGGTTCATCTTTATGAAATTCCTCATGCTCAAACAGCATGGAATTTGTTCAAAGATATGTTTCAGAGACAGAGCAGCGGGTCGAAGATAATTCTTATGCGGCAGCTGTTTAACCTCAAACATGAGGAAGGTACGCCAGTACAAGCACATGTTACAAAGGTTGTGGCTCTTTTTTTCTGAGTTAAGAGCAAGAAATGTTAATTTTCCTCCTGAACAGCAAGCTTTAATTCTGATGGGATCCTTATCTAAACCTTTTTATGCGTTTATGGATTCTCTTCATGGAATTCGGACAGGGATCTTACAATACCTTTTGTTTCTGGAAAGATTATGGAATTTGAAGCACAACAGAAATTGAGAGGTTCTGCTCCTGCACAGAAGTATTCAGGAACTGCTTCTAATGACACTGCCTGTGTTGTTAAGCCAAAGTCACAAGTTGTCTGCTTTAAATGTAGAAGGAAAGGTCATATGGCAAAAAGTTGTTGGCAGAATCCAGGACAGTGGAGAAACAAGCAAGTGGAGAAACCTAGTTCTTCAAAGGACTATCAGCATGTTTTCCTGGCAACATCAAAGATGGATAAAATGAACACTTTCATAATTGATTCTGGGTGTTCTCAGCATTTGGTAAAGAATGTAGAACTTTTGACAAATGTGAGAGACTCTGATATAGATTTCATTTCTTTGGCTGATGACAGAAAAGTTCAAGTGATTTCATGTGGTGATATGTATATTGATAGTTTGAATTATACTTTAAAGGATGTGTATTTTGTTAAAGAAATTGTGTATAACATTCTGAGTGCAAGCAAACTTTTGGATGAAGGTTTTGATGTGTCTTTAAAGAAGGAGAGATCTGTGTTAATTGATCCTCAAGGTAATGAAGTGCAACTTATACAGGAAAAGGGATTTTTCATTTTAAGGTCATCTGCAAATGTTAATTTGTCTGCATGTATTGATCAGATACCTGATAATCCCAGGCCATTACACAACAAATGTATTCATGATTTTCATAGGAAAATGGGTCATTTGTCATGGCAGCACTTGAGAAAGACAGCTGAGTTGTGTGCAATTCCTATTCAAAATTGTAAGAATTTTTGGACTGTGAAATTTGTGCATCAGAAAACCTTAAGAAAGCTCCTATTGCAAAACATAGTTCTAGAGTTGCAAAAGGATTTTGGAGCTTGTTCATTTGGACATATCAGGTCCTCATCCTACTTCTGTAGGTGGTTCAAAATATTTTTGATTTTGGTCGATGACTTTTCGAGATTGAAGTTCACCTTCTTTCTGAGAACTAAAGGTGAAGCTTTTCAGAAGATTTCTGCTTGGTTAAAGCTAATGCAGACACAGTTCCTGAGTACCCAGTACAAGCTTTTCAAAGTGATCGTGGTGCTGAGTTTATGTCCAAACAAATGAAAAATTTGTTGGAAAAGTGTGGGATAGTTCACAGATTGACTAACCCTTATTCGGCAAGCGAAAATGGGATCGCCGAGCGTTGGATCGGAGTAGTAAAAGTTGTGGCAAGAAAAATGTTAAGAGATGCTAGTTTGTCTGATGGGTTGTGGGCTGAAGCTGTGGCAAACGCCACTTATGTGCTAAATCGTTCTTTTTGTAGAAGTGTCAATAGTATTCCTTATGTATTGTTTTTTGGAAGAGTCCTGATTTAAATTCGATTCGTGTGTTTGGAAGTGACGCATTTGTCCTAATTCCTTCACAACAAAGACACAAAAAGGATACTATTTGGAAGAAATTGAAATGTCTTGGCCCTGCTCCTGAGTCAAAGGGTTGGCGATTTTGGTGTGGTGACAATCACTGATTGTTTCTAGAAATGTAAAGTTCCAACAACATAGTGGTTGGGAGAGGATTCACTCAAATCAGGAAGTGTTTGTGCCATTTGAAATTCCTCCAATATGCATACCACAAGCCACACAGCCAGCTACACACCAAGATTCACAATCTAGGACACAGACAAGTACACAGGTACAATCAGTTCCACAGCAGACTGAACAGCTGAATGTGCAACCAAGTACATCTGGGGATACAAGTAGTCCTGTGAATGAGAATAAAGGTTCTCAAAAGAGGAAAGTGGAAGCTGAATCCTCTAGTAGTTCAGAAACAGATGAGACTGGTGGAGGAGCAAGGACCATTCCTAGACGGAGTTCTAGAAAGACAAAGGGTATTCCCCCAAAGAGGTACCACTGCGATTTTGTAAACTTTAAAAAGAAAAACTGGTCTGAACCTCAGGGTTATAAAGAAATATTATTTATAATTTGACCAAACCTCTTGGTTTTGAAAAACACATGGAGTTTTGTGAAAAACTGAATGTACGTATGTAAACAAATATAATTTTGTGGAGGAGTGTTGAAAGTTTTATGTTCCAAAATTATATTTGTACCTTTAAGTGTTATTCTATCATGTTAATTTAAGTGTTACAAGGTACAGTTGAGTTAATTGGCAATTAGACTACTGGGAAAGGTGGGGTCTGATTGTTATGTGTTTAAATGCTCTTTGTATTTTGTATTCATCCCTTCTGAGGCTTTGTATCACCTTTGAGGATTCCTGTGTGGAATATTTCTAAGTTGCCTTTGTGGCTGCCTTTTATGGCTCTCCTGTGTGGAGTTATTTTGCTTTATTGTATTTTTCTCCTGAATGGACATTTTATTTGCTTACATTAAAGTAAGTATGACTTTTATGTCTATGGAGTTTTTTTTTCAATTGACCACATTGCTTCGGGGCTAAGCTAACGCTGCTACATCTTTGTTTTATACTCTGCAAGTTTAGGTTTGTGCTTTATATTTTGGACAACCTAACACGTATAATTCGTAGGACCCATAAATCAGATGTAATCTCAAGCCACCGATTAACAAAGGGAGCCAACCGCTCACCAAACATTGGGGCAATATCATCAACACCTAACAACTTGTAATCATCGGTGGGAACCGTAAGCATTTGCATTGGTGAATGTTGTTCCACACCTGACTAGAACCATTGTCAAAAACGCTGCTTGTTCCCAGACGACTTAGCTGCCTTGTTCTGGTATGGCTGCTAACGCCTCTACCGAAAAACTGCTGCCATCGCTGGAAGGGTCTGCCCGACTGCTGATATCGCTGTCTGTTTTGGTTGAAATAATTACCAGCGTTACGTCTGTAATATGGTCCTGTAGACTGCCATCTTTGTCTTTGCTGGTTTCTGCTTTGCTTGGGGAAGCTATACACCTGCATCGATTTTTTCATCTCGTGTGTATGCTTGATCTTCTCCTCTGTAGTTGGGTTAAAGATTCCCTCAACGTGCATAGGCAATTCTTCAGCAATTGCGCGGTTCTCTTCTGTTAAGGAAGAGGCACATAACCAGGCATGTCTCCTAGAGAAGGAGCTAGAGGAGGAGGTGGGCGCGCCTTGGTGTCTCCTCCTGCCATGCCCCCTCCTTATCTTCCGAGGAGGGGTGGCATCCGAGGAGGAGGCGGAGCTATGTGACATCGTCGACCTTGAGGAGTCTCGATACCGACGCCCCGCCTTCTTCCTCGAAGGGGCTCGGCCTCGAGGGCGTGCACAAGCCCGTTGGTGCCCTCGGCGCTCTCGACGATCGGGCGAAGCCGATCCTTGGCCATACGGGCCCGAGGGAGTAGGAGGGCCCGAGACCGAGGAATCCAGTGTCTCCACGGGCTCAGTGGGGCTAACAGAGGCTTGCTGTGCAGTGGCCTCAAGGGATATGGCATCAGGTACCTGAGGGGCATCCCCCTCGCCCGAAATCCTTTTTCTTTTTGCCGTCCCTGTCTCCTCTATAGCCTTTTTTGATATTCCCGGCTCTTTGCACTCTGGGTGGGGTGCGCAATTTCGGCTCCACAGTGGGAGGGGGCTTTATTTGCCCGCCATTTTCTTTCCCTCAGAGGCTCCGTTTGGGTTTGTTTTTCTTCTTTTGGCTCCCAACGGCAACTTTAGCAAAGCGACCATCAGGCAAGTCTTTCATTATTTCTTTGTCCTGTGGTGAGGGATCAACATCTTTATCCTGTTTAAAGAGGACTTGCTCGTACAGAGCAGCCTTCAGACGCAACTCTCTGTTCCTCCTCATTTGGGGAGTGAACTGTTGGCAAATCTCACAATCTTGGGAGACATGTACAGTACCTCTCCCAAACAAGTTAAACATTTGTCGTGTGCGTCGTTGTCCGGGATCTTGTTGGGACATGATGCACATTTCTTAAAAGCTGTAGTAGCCATCTCGCTATTAACAGTGATCTCTTCCTTGCTGCCTTCAAGTGGCGGAATTAGAGAACTGGCAGTTGGCCCCTCTGAGGGCTATTTATACCGGTGGGGACGGAGGGTGGGGCCAACTGTCAAAGTTTGCCTCAAGACTTCCGAGCTGCCTGCGCGAGCGCAGGGGATAAACCATTTGGTGCTATTCACAGCTGACCACGAAAGGAAAACAGGATTTCTAATCTAGTATGTATAGAAATACAGAAGTGGATATAGATGAGCTGGACAAATATCTGGAATAAAACTTAGGTAAGAAACTAAGCGAGACACATAGTGGGGTCATGGCTGTGTCGTTGTGGGTTGTTCTGGGGGGTGGGATGTTGAAGTCCTGTGGAGTTGTAGGTGTGTGATGTTGAAGGAAGGAATGGCATACAAATGGGTTGAGCAGTAGACGCAAGGTTGTGTTATGTGCGTATTGTGTTGTGTGTAGGTATTACTTTTTTGATGAGTTAGTGGGTGTGTGGTGGCATTGTGGGTGGTAGTATGTTGTGGAATGCTTGTGTGGGGGAGGTGTTTTGGGTGTTTGTGTGTGTTTGTAGAGTATCAGTGCAATGTTGTGTTGTGTTTGGAGTATAGGTGGAGTTGTTTTTTGTTTGTGGTGGTGGTAGGTGTTGTGTGTGCAGGGTCCCGTAAGGTTGGGGGGATGGGTTGTGATAGGAAGTTGTGTTGTGTGGGTAGGAATTGCTGGAGTGTTGTGCCTGGGACGTGTATTTTCTTTTCCTTCCTTTCTTCTCCTCTATTTTCTTCCTTCCTTCACTCCATCCTTCTATCCTTTCCTTCCCTTTCCCCTCCCCTCCTTCCTGCTATCCTTCCTTTTTCCTTTCTCCCCTCCTTCCATCCATCCATTCTTCCTTCTATCCTTCTTTCCTTTCTTCTCCCCTCCTTCCTTCCTTCCCTCTCTTCCTTCTTTTCTTTCCCTCCTTCCTGCCATTCCTCCCCTTTCTGTATCAGTCCTTGCTCCCCTTGTCTCAGTCCCTCCATTCCTTTCCCTACCTTTTTTCCTACTTTCGTTCCTTTGGGGAGAGGGATGGTTAAGGAGGAAGCCGGGAGGAGGTGGGAGGGGCGCTGTCCCTGTTTGCTGCAGCGGAGTCCTCCAGAGGCCCCAGCTTCGCC
>JARBWK010002673.1:0-14391 GCA_030556195.1 Anolis apletophallus | reverse complement strand
CCTCTACCAGCCCGCACCACAGGAAGAACACCATCATCCCCACGTCAGCATAGGCAAATCTGTGCTTAAGTCCGTTCAGCAGTTCACCTACCTGGGAAGCATCATCTCTTCAGACGCCAACATTGATAAAGCGATAGATCACAGATTAGCAAAGGCATAGAGTGCATTTGGAAGGCTTCACAAAAGAGTCTGGAGCAACAAGCACCTGAGGCAAAGCACCAAAATCAGTGTGTACAGAGCTATCGTACTGTCTATTCTCCTCTATGGGTCTGAAACATGGGTCACCTATCGACAACACCTACGACTCCTCGAACGCTTTCATCAGCGCTGTCTTCGCGCAATCCTAAATATACACTGGACTGACTATGTGACTAATGTTACTGTCCTTGAGCAAGCAGGGGTCACCAGCATTGAGACCATGCTATTGAGAACACAGCTGCGCTTGGCAGGGCACATCTCTAGGATGGAGGACCACCGCCTCCCAAAGATACTACTTATGGTGAACTCTCCACGGGTCAGCGCGAGAGAGGCGCCCCCAAAAAGAGATATAAGGATTCCCTGAAACAACATCTCAGACTCGGCCAGATTGATCATCAGCAGTGGTCCACCCTGGCCTCACATCGGGAGGCATGGAGACGCACTATCCACAATGCTGCGGCCTCTTTCGAGAAGACACGCGAACGGGTCTCGAAGAGAAACGACAACGCAGAAAGAACCGCAACTTGGAAACAACATCACCCAAGGAGACTTTCTGCTGTGCTTTCTGCAACCGGTCTTGCCTATCTCAGATTGGCCTTTATAGTCATCAACACGCTTGTAAAAAGCGTGGTATGAGTCCTTCCTAAGAATCTTCGTTCGCGCCGAGAGATCGTTGTTTATTGCTTATTGTATGTTATAGTGATTGTTATTTTACTATGTGTTGTTGGGCTTGGCCTCATGTAAGCCGCCCCGAGTCCCTTCTAGGAGATGGTAGCAGGGTATAAATAAAGTTTAATAATAATAATAATAATATCCAGGAGGACTTCCGTTGTATTGTTATATAAAGTTTGTAGCTATTGCTAACTCTTTAGTAGTTTAACAGCCTTATATCATGTAGTTTTGTATTGCTGTGTCTCACTTATTTTGGATGGCTTTTAATTCTAAAGAAAAGTTTTATCAGTCGCAATCTGAAAAACATTACTGTTTGGCATTGTGTCTAATCAAGTGTTTAATAAATTACCTGAGACTTAACGGGCCTTTTAAAATCATTTGCTCCAACATTTAAATTATACTTACAGGCTAGATGACTTTCTATGCATGTGAACTCTATTAGTTTGTCAGATTGACCAGTGGTCTCGACTGTTCAAAGGTCAGCGGTCACAGTTGTCCCGAATTACCCGTCCTTTTTTCATTAGGACCCTCTGCTGCGTTGTGTGCTGTAATCTTCTTAATGGCTTCATTCCAATATTCACACATAATATTTTAGATTTATTGACTGTTAGTAATACTAGCATGCCAGTAGCAGTTCCGCTACTCCTAACGTATTCAAAATTGGAAAAATAAATCAATGTAAGGCTTTTCAGGAATCCTTTGTTTCTCTTTTGGGAGGGGGGAAAAAAAGCTCGATTCCTGTCTTCTGCCAAGAGTACTTGGGTTTTGCAGTTTATCATTTCACTGTGGATTTGCCTGACACTTCTAGATATAACCCTCTCCCCTAAATAAATAGTGACTTCATTAGGAACAGGGCTGTATGTTTTGATAGAGTAAGTGAATAATTTGTGTTGTTTTTCCTTGTTTTGTACTTAGACCAGAATCTTAAACTGTAGTGGAATTTAATAAAATAAACTTCAGTTTGGGTTTCAAGGGATGAGAATTTCAGACGACACCCAGCTCATTCTGAGGATGGAGGGCAGGCCGGGTTCTGTCCCCGATAATTTCCAACACTGCCTCGAAGCCGTTACTGGATGGCTGCGAGCCAGTAGGTTGGTGAATCCGGCGAAGACGAGATCTTGTGACTGGAGTCGCCCGGGTGATGTTAATGTCCAGCTTCCGAGCCTGGACGGTGCGGTGTTATGCCCATCGCCTTCCGTAAAGAGCCTGGGGGTCCATTTGGACTCCCAGCTGACCATGGAGGCCCAGGTCTCTGCGGTCAGCAAGATCGCTTTTTCATCTGCGACAGGCAAGGAGGCTGGCCCCTATCTCTCCCGGGCGATCTGGCCACGGTGATCCAAGCCACAGTCATCTCAAGGCTGGATTACTGCAACGCTCTACGTTGGCCTTCCTCTGTCGGTGACCCGGAAGCTCAGGCTAGTGCAGAACACTGCCGCCGGGCTCCTGTCTGGCACGCCAGCTGGCGCCCACATAACACCTGTTTTGCAGGATCTGCACTGGCTGCCAATTGAGCACCGGATCACCTTCAAAGTGTTGGTCCTCACCTTTAAGGCCTTACACGGCCTGGGGCCAGCGTATTTGAGGACCGTCTCACCCCATATTGCCCTCCGAGATCACTTCGGTCTGAGGACTCAATCTCCTGGAGATACCTTCAGCTAAACTTCGCAAGGCTGACTGCTACCCGCGGGGGCGGTTCTGTCATCGCACCTACGCTGTGGAACGCCCTCCCGGCCGGAACTCGGGCTATGAAGGACTTGCTCCCGTTTAGACGGGCCTGTAAAACATACCTGTTTAAGCAGGCCTTTGGTGAGTAAGTCCTGCCCATGCCCCGCCATCTATTCGTTCTTCTGAGGATGATGTGCTGTTCATTGTGTTAACTGTGTTATTAATTACTGTACTGCTGTTGTTTTTAATTGTTTTTAACTGCTTATTGCCTGTATTTTACTGTGCCCTTCGGCTCCTGTAAGCCGCCGCGAGCCTCAGGGAGTCGGCGGCATAGAAGCCCGAATAATAAATAAATAAATAAATAAATAAATAAATTTCAATGATATGCATGATTGTAAGAGATTTTTCAGTGCCTACAGATCTCTTTGTAAAGAGGGAAAAGGAGTGAGAGAGCATGTGTTAGACCTGGGGTGGGCAATTATTTTTCCCAAGGGGCCACATGAGAGCCCCAAAAAATTATGGAGGGCCGCACCTATTTATTTCTTTACTATTTTTAGTATATATTATACATCATTAATATTAACATATTAATATATCAAGAAATATTCATATATTATTAGTATTAATATCATAATTATTATATTATCTATATATATAAAAGGGAAGTGGTGGAGTACAGCGGGCAAATGCACGCCAAAACTACATTTCCCACACACACAACAAAACCCAGGGCCACTCATCCCCACCCCGAGGTACATCACCCACCCACTAAAACACCCCCCAAAACATCCCCCGAAAAACAACATTATTACGCATGCGCAAACACCAAACACACAACATGGCCGCCATGACAACATCACCATACAGAGCATGCGCAACATCCGACCGGCCCCGTGCCACCGCCACCGAGCACACCACCACCGCTACCTTCACAGCCTCCTTCGCGCCTCCACGCCGCTTCCCGCATGCTAACCAACACAGGACACTGCCACGATGCCGCCCACGACCCTACACCAGGAGAGCCAGCAAAGCGGCGAAGACAACGCCGCAGCCACGGCACTACAACTCCCAGAAGGCTCCGCGCTCACTCGGAAGAAGGGCAGAGACAGGACCGAAAATACGACAGAGCAGCCGCTGAGCCTTCTGGGAGCGGAGCGAGGTGAGCCTCCATTACACTGCCCGACGGCGCCGTGCCCGGCTCTTCCGCCCCCTTCTCGCTCTCCTCCGCCCCCTCTCTTCCGCTGGCCGGGGAGGAGGCCACAGGGAAAGAGATAGCCCAGTTCCCATTCGACCTCCTCTTCGGCCACCAGAAGAGAGGCGGCAGAGGCCTCTCCTCCGCCGCCCACCGCCTCCCTTCCGCTGCCCGGGGATGGGGCCGGGGGGGAGCCGCGCCGTCTCTCTCCCTACGGCCTCCTCTTCGGACAGCGGAAGGGAGGCGGCGGCGCGCGGACAGCCCTCAACCGCCTCTCCTCCACTGCCCGAGGGAGAGGGTCGCGGGGAAGGAGATCGAGCGGCTGCCCTTCGCCCTCCTCTTCGGCCTCCTCCTCAACACAAATACACACACACATAAATACGCCACAACATAAACACACAAACATAAAAACACATATAAATACACAACCACATACAAAAAACATATATCTACACACCAAAACATAGACATCCACACTAATACATACACATATATACACACACATATCATCACATTTCCATATATACACATACATATACATACACAAACACACAAATATACACACACAATCAAACACTAAAAACCCACAGATAAATACACACACATATATACACACATACCAATAACTACATACACACACACACAAATACACACACACACATATATACACAAAAACAACCAAAAAACATGAACACACATACACACATACACCCAAAAAAACCCCAACATACAACTACCAACTCACACACACACACATATCTACACACAACAAACATGCTCACATCATTTCCACAACCTACATACCCAGACTTCCTCAACATAGGGCACAGCAACGCGTGCCGGGTACAGCTAGTAGTGTATATATAGACATTATAATATATTGAAATTATAATATAATATAACTTATATTATATTATTTATTATATTATTATTATAAAATTATTATAAAATAATAATAAAAACCACTAAAATTAAATTAAATTCAAGAAAACAAGGTGCGAACCAAGATGAAGGCTGACATCCTGAAGAGAGGAAGGATCCCAAGATGGAATGGCCCAATGGACCCAGCCCAGAGAATGGCAAAGTGGACCCAGCCGCAGCCAGGGCAGAGTAGTGCAGCAGGAGCCGCCGTTGGAGAAAGAGCGCGAGGGAGAGCGCGTGCGGGTGTGCGCGCGGTGCTTTGGGGGAAGCAGGCTTCACTCGGCTTTTGAGCCCTGAAAGGAGGAGAGGGAGAGAAGGAAGGAGGCAAGGAAGGAGGCGCCAGTGCCGTTGCCCTCACCCGTGCTTTCTCACCCTTGCCGAGGGACCTTCAGCCCTGCACCCCTGGGAGGCTTCCCGGACGAGCCCTGTGGAGGGAGACAGAGGACAGAGCGGAGAAGACTCACGCCATTTGCCATGCAGCCTGCTATCCCTGGAGGCGATCCAGGCCTGCAGGGAGAGCACTTGGTGACCTGCGGTGTGGGGGCTGATTGCCCTCGCGACCTGGAAGACTTCATCGCAACGGCGAACAGCCGCCTCAGATCGCCAAGTGCTCTGAGGTGGCTGTTCGCCCTCGCGACCGAAAGACGATGAAGTCTTCCAGGTCGCGAGGGCGATCAGTCCCTGCCCCGCGGGTTGCCAAGTGCTCTCCCTGCAGGCCCGGATCGCCTCCAGGGATAGCAGGCTACATGGCAAATAGCGTGAGTCTTCTCCGCTCTGTCCTCCGTAGTTTGCCCATCCCTGTGTTACACTGTATGTATGGGCATGCATGTGCGTGCGCGTGTGTGTGTGTGCAAGAGAAATTTAGAGAGCAGAACAAAGGACTCTATGTAACATTTGTCGACCTCACCAAAGCCTTTGACACTGTGAGCAGAAAAGGTCTGTGGCAGATTCTGGAACGACTAGGATATCCCTCCAAATCCCCCAAAATGATTATCCTGCTCCATGAGGGCCAGCACGGTCAAGTCCGATACGGCGATGCTCTCTCAGAGCCCTTTCTAATAATTAATGGAGTGAAGCAAGGTTGTGTTCTTGCACCAACCCTATTTACAATCTAATGCTCCAAAGGGCTACGGCAGACCTCGAAGAAGAAGAAGGCATATATATATATATATATATATATATATATATACACACGCTATCGTACCGATGGCAGCTTGTTCAACTTAAGCAGTCTGAGGGCTCGCACTAATACTCTAAACTATCTAGTCCGTGAGCTGCTTTTTGCTGATGATGCTGCCCTTGTCGCTCATTCAGAAGCAGCCCTGCAGCGCCTCACATCCTGCTTTGCAACAGCTGCAGAGCTGTTTGGGATGGAAGTCAGCCGGAAGAAAACGGAAGTTCTCTACCAGCCCACACCACAGGAAGAACACCACCATCCCCACGTCAGCAGAGGCAAATCTGTGCTTAAGTCCGTTCAGCAGTTCACCTACCTGAGAAGCATCATCTCTTCAGACGCCAAGATTGATAAAGAGATAGATCACAGATTAGCAAAGGCATAGAGTGCATTTGGAAGGCTTCACAAAAGAGTCTGGAGTAACAAACACCTGGGGCAAAGCACCCAAATTAGTGTGTACAGAGCTATTGTACTGCCTATTCTCCTCTATGGGTCTGAAACATGAGTCACCTGTCGCCAATACCTATGACTCCTCGAACGCTTTCATCAGCGCTGTCTTCGCACAATCCTAAATGTACACTGGACTGACTATGTGACGAATGTTGCTGTCCTTGAGCAAGCAGGGATCACCAGCATTGAGGCCATGCTATTGGGAACACAGCTGCGCTGGGCAGGGCACATCTCTAGAATGGAAGACCACTGCCTCCCAAAGATACTACTCTATGGTGAACTCGCCATGGGTCAGCGCAAGAGAGGCGCCCCAAAAAAGAGATATAAGGACTCCCTGAAACAACATCTCGGCCTCGGCCAGATTGATCACCAACAATGGTTCTCCCTGGCCTCACATCAGGAGGCATGGAGACGCACTATCCACAATGCTGCGGCCTCTTTCGAGAAGACACGCCGAATGGGTCTCTAAGAGAAACGACAATGCAGAAAGAACCGCAACTTGGAAACAACATCACCCAAGGAGACTTTCTGATGTGCTTTCTTCAACCGAACTTGCCTATCTCAGATTGGCCTTTTTAGTCATCAACGCACTTGTAAAAAGCGTGGGATGAGTCCTTCCTAAGAATCTTTGTTTGCGAAGTAATGCCGAGAGAGAGAGAGAGAGAGAGAGAGAGAGAGAGAGAGAGAGAGAGAGAGAGAGAGAGAATCTCTTAGTCTTATTGATGGGAAGCAATCCTTCAAATTAGAATGGGAGAGTTGGGGGAGGAAAGGAAGGACCTTGAGAAAGGAGTTCCTGTGCAACTTCTCAAGTCTTTTTCCAAAAACCAGTGACACCTAACATGTCATATAATGGAAGAGGACATTCACCCATCCCAAAAGACAAGATAATAAATTCCAGTGTAGTTAAGACTACTGAAAATATGAAGATTCGCTATCTATTATATAAAGGGGTTCCCGTCATGGAACGACTGTCCCAAACAGATAAACCTTACAACGCAGAAACACCAAACTTGCCAACAGAAATAGGCCTCAAGCAAGGTACGTTTGTAGCAAAGAAACTTTCCCACCAAAACCTAGAAGGCCCCCAAAACAACGAGTAAAAAAAACTACATTTCCCAGCATCCTCCAGGGCTGCCAGCGACTCTCCCAGCCTCTACATTCTGACAACATGATTGGCTGCCAATAAGGGCAAATTTGCATAACTCCTGTACTGGCCAGCCAACATGAACATTCCGACCCCTAATAAACTGTCAGAGGAGAATAAGGCAAAGGGCTGAGGCACAAACACCCAATTCACTTCCCACAGAAAATTTACTCCCCTACAAATCACAGACCATGCCCAAAATTGACAGTAAGGCTTCATTAACTTAATTTCCTTGACTAGGCCTCACTTAATGGAATGCTGTTTACGCTCTGAATTGACAGTAAGGCTTCATTAACTTGATTCTCCCGACTAGCCCTCAGCTCACTGGACATTGTGTATGGCCTGAATTGACAGTAAGGCTTCATTAACTTGCTGTTCCTGACTAGGCCTCAGCTCATGGGACATTGTGTATGGCCTGAATTTACAATAACCTACCTTGGCACACAGAGCCCCTATGACCCACACTACATTCTACTACAGTTTGGAGGAGGGTGGACCATGGATTATGGGACTTGAAGTACCTCCATGAATAATGGGATTTGTACTACTTCAAAACCCATCATTCCCCACAGACCACTGTGGCCCAGAACCAAGACCGATAAAGACCAAACTTGGCACACAGTGGCCCCCATGACCCACACTCCATCCGACTGCAGTTCAGAGGAGGACACACCATGGATAATGGGATTTCAAGTACCTCCCCTCACTTCCAAAGTATCAACCTCTACATCAACACAGCAGATGGAAAGACAAAAAACATTGTATATCCACAAGCTCTGCAGAACGCCAGCAACACCACACACCAACAACTCCCCAGGACTTCAACATCCCACCCACCAGAACAACCCACAACGACACAGCCATGGCCCCAACAACACCATAACTGACAACAATTCCAACCCTTACATACTCAGACTTTCTCGCATCTCCTAAATAGGGCACAGCAATGCGTGCCGGGTACAGCTAGTATTGACATAAAAGTAGATTTTTAGCAGGTTGACTTGTCACCCATATTAAATCCCTTACAGGGATGTATGTATGATATTATCTGTAAAATATTAAAGTTATGCCTTAACCTTTAAATATCTGGTAGCTGTTTCGCTCTCCCATGTCAATACACACACACACATACTAATATGTACACCATTATTTTCTATCTTTTCCAAAATCCTCACTTCCCATTCTTACTAATTTATTAGTGTGCTCTTTCATATGAAAATACTGCATCTTTTATGTAAATTTATTTTCAAGTTTATTGCTAATATATTTTCTATTTGCCTACAGGGAGAGCAATGAGGCAAAATGTAATTGGAGATGTTTGCTTTTTTCGTGTCAGGAGCAACTTGAGAATCTGCAAGTCGCTTCTGCTGTGAGAGAATTGGCCATCTGCAAGGACATTGCCCTGGGGATGCCCAATGCTTGATGTTTTACCATCCCTGTGGAAGGTTTCCCTCATGTCCACACATGGGGAGATGGAGATGACAGATGGAGCTCAACCTGCTCTCCCCGGATTCGAACTGCTGACCTGTCGATCAGCAGTTCTGCTGGCGAAATGGTCTAACCTAACATGTTCCATCAAATATATCATAACCCCTCTATCTATAGATCAGGGCTATCTATAGATCCTGGGACCGAAGGAGGTCGATCCCAGCTGAATGGGGCGCTTCTCAGTGAGGGCGGAGCCATACCATGTCAAGCCACGCCCCCTCCCCAGCTTCAGCGCTACCACAGCTTCTCCAGGCTTGAGGAGGGTAATGCCAAGCCAGTAGTGGCTATCTATGCCACCACTGGCTTGGCCTTACCCCCCTCTAACCTGAAGAAGCTGTGGTAGCGCTAAAGCCAAAGGGGGATGGGGCGGAGCCATGCTGCGCCAAGCCCCGCCCCCTCCTCGGCTTCAGCACTACTAGAGCTTCTTCAGCCTTGAGGAGGGTAGTGCCGAGCTCGTAGTGGCTATCTGTGCCACCACTGGCTTGGCCTTAACCCCCCCCCCCCCTAGCCTAGAGAAGCTGTGGTAGCGCTAAAGCCAGAGAGGGAGGGGGCGGAGCCATGCTGTGCCAAGCCCCGCCCCCTCCTCGGCTTCAGCGCTACCACAGCTTCTTCAGCCTTGAGGAGGGTAGTGCCAAGCCAGTAGTGGCTACTAGCTATGCTACCACTGGCTTGGCACTACCCTCTTCCGGCCTGGAGAAGCTGTGGTAGAGCTAATGCCAGAGGGGGGAGGAGCCAGGCCATGCCAAGCCCCGCCCCCTCCCCCTGCTCCGCCCTGCTCCTCTTTCGGTAGATCTTTCTGACTTAGTTTTATTATAAGTAGCTCGCATGCTGAAAAAGTGTGGGCACACCTGCTATAGATAGACAGGTAGACAGATAGATAGATAGTGTGTGAACTCTAAGATCTTCCGGGGAGGCCTTCCTTTTGCTCCCACCACCGTCACAAGTACGGTTGGTGGGGACGAGAAAGAGGGCCTTCTCGGTGGTGGCCCCCCGCCTCTGGAATGCCCTTCCAAGGGAAATAAGACAGGGCCCATCCTCCCTCCTTTCGTAAGAGCTTGAAGACCTGGTGGTTCCAACAAGCCTTTGAAAATGACCAGTTCTAACTCAGCCCTACACATTGCCGAATATGGCCTTATTCTTCCTACCAATTACTCAGGTCATTTCCTCGAATAGGCCCCGGAAATGAGCAACCATGGACCTGTTCCTAATATTATTGTTGCCTGCCAAGGCATTGCACTTACTTCCCGGGGCCCCTCGAATTTTTGAGCTTGCACTAATCTCAGTCCGGCCTTTTAAATTGCCTTGAATAGGCAGGATTACTTTTAGTATATGTGTGTTATGGTGACAATTTTAATGCTTATACTAGCTGTACCCGGCACGCGTTGCTGTGCCCTATTTTGGAGATGCGAGGAAGTCTGAGTATGTAAGGGTTGGAGTTGTTGTTAGTTATGGTGTTGTTGGGGTCATGGCTGTGTTGTTGTGGGTTGTTTTGGTGGGTGGGATGTTGGAGTCCTGGGGAGTTGTTGGTGTGTGGTGTTGCTGGCGTTCTGCATAGCTTGTGGATATACAATGTTTTTTGTCTTTCCATCTGCTATGTTGATGTAGAGGTTGATGCGTGTGTGGGTGGGGTACTTTGGAAGTGAGTGGAGGTACTTGAAATCCCATTATCCATGGTGTGTCCTCCTCTAATCTGCAGTCGGATGGAGTGTGGGTCATGGGGTACATTGTTTGCCAAGTTTGGTCTTTATCGGTCTTGGTTCTTGGACACAGTGGTCTGTGGGGAATGATGGGTTTTGAAGTACTACAAATCCCATTATCCATGGAGGTACTTCAAGTCTCATAATCCATGGTCTGCCCTCCTCCAAGCTGTAGTAGAATGTAGCGTGGGTCATAGGGGCTCTGTGTGCCAAGGTAGGTTACTGTAAATTCAGGCCATACACAATGTCCCATGAGCTGAGGCCTAGTCAGGAACAGCAAGTTAATGAAGCCTTACTGTCAATTCAGGCCATACACAGTGTCCAATGAGCTGAGGCATAGTCGGGAGAATCAAGTTAATGAAGCCTTACTGTCAATTCAGAGCGTAAACAGCATTCCATTAAGTGAGGCCTAGTCAGGGAAATTAAGTTAATGAAGCCTTACTGTCAATTTTGGGCGTGGTCTGTGATTTGTAGGGGTGTAAATTTTCTGTGGGAAGTGAATTGGGTGTTTGTGTTTGTGCCTCAGCCCTTTGCCTTATCCTCCTCTGACAGTTTATTATGGGTCGGAATGTTCATGTTGGCTGGCCAGTACAGGAGTACAAATCTGCCCTTATTGGCAGCCAATCATGTCAGAATGTAGAGGCTGGGAGAGCCCCGGAGGATGCTGGGAAATGTAGGTTTTTTTATTCGTTGTTTTGGGGGCCTTTTAGGTGTTGGGGGGAAAGTTTCTTTGCTACAAACCTACCTTGTCTGAGGCCTATTTCTGTTGGCAAGTTTGATGTCTCTGCGTTGTAAGGTTTCTCTGTTTGGGACGGTCTTTCCACGACGACTCTTCCTTTATATATATAGATTGTTTTGTTAATCTTATGGTTATGTTGTTTTACTCTGTATGTATTGTGATGTTACTTGGAAACCACTCTGAGTCCCCTCGGGGAGATAAAGCAGTATATAAATAAAATTTTGGAAATTTATTTCAGTGAGAGCCATATAATATATATAATATATTTTAAGACTGAATTCAACTAAATGTGAGTATATACGTACATACTATGACAGTGATGGACAACCTTTTGAGCGTAGTATGTCAAAATTTGCCAAAAATCCGAGCATAATTCGGGTGGTGTGTCACTTCAAGAAAAAACCCCATAATTTTGCAATATTTCGTTTAAATAACACACACACACACACTGAAACTGATTTACAGGAGATGTACTGTAGCTCACTTACATCTGGAGATGTGAACCCAAACGACTATGGATCTGGACCAAACTTGGCACAAATACTCAATATAGCCAAATTTGAACACTGGTGGAGTTTGGGGGAAATAGAACCTGACATTTGGGAGTTGCAGTTGTATGGATTTATAGTACACTTGCAATAAAAGAGCATTCTGAGCTCCACCAACAATTGAACTGAACCAAACTTGGCATACACAACTGCCAGGAGGAGCAGAAAATACTGGGAGGGTTGGGGAAAACAGACCCTGACACATGGGAGTTGCAGTTGTGGATTTATAGTTCACCAGCCAGCAAAGAGCATTCTGAGCGCCACAAAATATTGGGCGCTCAAGGGTTTGGGGGAGGAGGTAAGAACGTATGATGGGATTTGCAATACCTTCATTTGCTTCAGCTCTACATCAAAATCACTCCAAAGCTGATCGGAGAGGCCTCCTTGCTGGCCCCCAGAGGGGTGCAGGCACAGCCTCCAGGAGAGGCCCACCATCGCACAGTGGGCCATAGGTAGGAAGCACCCCGGTGGCGGTCTCTTTCGCCGCGCTTTTGCAAAGGCTGCGAGAGGGACGCTCTCCCTCTCGCAGCACGGGGGAAAGATGGCTTTTGCAGAGTGCACATGCCCAGGTCCCGGTGGAGGGAGCGCACTCCCTGCATTGGCCCACTTCTCTCGCGCGCTTTCCAATGTCGAGGAGCTGGTATACATTCAGACACACAGAGACACTCTTCTCCAGGCCAGCTTCCTCCTCCTTCTCCTTCCCTGCCTCCTTGGCCTCCCCCTCCCCTCCACCCGGAGCACACGAGGGAGCCAGATGCAATCATCAAAGAGCCACATCTGGCGCCCGAGCCATAGGTTCCCTACCTCTGCCTTATGGCAATCCCATAAAGCAGTGTTTCCCAACCAGTGTGCCAGGGCACACTAGTGTGCCGTGAGCAATCATCAGGTGTGCCGTGGGAAATTGGAACCTCCAGGAAGGGGGGGAGACTCTAGTATGTTGAAGTATAAAACCCTAAGAAACCTACCTCAAAAAAACCATTGTTTTTTTATTTTCGATTGATCAAGCATGGTTGCTTTTGCAGTGCTTTGTTTTTGTTGTTGTTCCTCAAAATTTATCAGAAGATTTTCTCTCTCTCTCTCCTGACATAAAGCTGTATAAAGATAAAAGGCACAGAGCTGTGTCTGTACATGTAACCATTTCATGAACTAAATCCAATGCTGCACTCATTCTGGTAAGAGTGCTTTCTTCTTCTTTGCCCCGAAGCCCTCCGTGGTCCTGAAAACGTGTTCTGCGGGGCTTCTTTCCTTCCCAGAAAGATTATATTAATCTTTTCTGGTTGATAATAAGAGTAGGAAAGACTGGTTGTGAAGCATTGTGTCTAACGACAATTCTTTTTTTGATCATAATCCTGTCCTCTATGGCAGTGTTTCTCAACCAGTGTGCCGGGGCACACTAGTGTGCCGTGAGCGATCATCAGGTGTGCCGTGGGAAATTGGCACCTCCAGGGGGGGGGGGGAGACTCTAGTGTGTTGAAGTATAAAACCCTAAGAAACCTACCTCGTCCCTTTCCCCAAGTAGAGACCTCCTCTTGCCTCCTGGGGGTTCTGTGTGGGAAGTTTGGCCCAGTTCTATCATTGGTGGGGTTCAGAATGCTCTTTGATGGTAGGGGATCTATAAATCCCAGGAACTATAACTCCCAAATGTCAAGGTCTATTTCCCCTGAACTCCATCTGCGTTCATATTTGGGCATATTGAGTATTCATGCCAAGTTTGGTCCTGATCCAACATTGTTCGAGTCCACAGTGCTCTCTGGATATAGGTGAACTACAACTCCAAAACCCAAGGTCAATGCCCACCAAACTCTTATAGCATTTTCTCTTGGTTATGGGAGTTCTGTGTGGGAAGTTTGTGTCTTTCCGCCATTCCTGCCAGGATATCTATGTTGTGTTCATCAAAACAGACCCAGGTTTCACACTGAGTGTATAAATACATATTAACCAGAATGCTTGGAAACTGTTTAAAAATACTTTAAAACAAGCCAAACTAAAATGCATTCCTAAAATAAGAAAGAGGCCGGGAAAGTCCAAGAGGACATCAGTATGGCTTACAAATGAAGTAAAAGATGTGATTGGAAAGAAGAAAAACTCATTTAAGAAATGGAAGGCTCTTCCTACTGAGGAGAACAGAAAGGAACACAAGCTCTGGCAAACTAAATGCAAAAGCAACCGTCCAGGAAAGCCAAGAGAGATTTTGAGGCACATATAGCTAAGAATATTTAAAAAAATAAAAAACTTCTTTAAGTACATCAGAAGTAGAAACCCAACTAGAAAAGCAGTTGGGCCACTTGACGAAAATGGTAAGGGACAATAAGTGAAGACAAGGAGATTGCTGAGCGGCTAAACGACTTCTTTGCCTCAGTTTTCACACAGGAGGACAGACAACATATGCCTGCAGCTGAGTCAGTTTTTTCAGGGAGGGAATTAAATGAATTAAACCAGATAGAGATAAACAAGGAAGATGTTCTCACATGCCTTACTAAACTAAATGTCAATAAATCACCAG